>JAJMAI010000028.1:0-129286 GCA_030572515.1 Yamadazyma trypodendri | reverse complement strand
TGGGCACTTTCATGGGAACTCACATGGGCACTTTCATGGGAACTCACATGGGCACTTTCATGGGAACTCACATGGGCACTTTCATGGGAACTCACATGGGCACTTTCATGGGAACTCACATGGGCACTTGCATCCTTACTTGAACACACCATTGCTCAACCACTTGAAACACTACCGGATCATCCATGGACACTACCTGATCATCCATGGGCACTACCTGATCATCCATAGACACTACCTGATCATCCATGGACACAACCTGATTATCCTTCAACACTACCTGATTCCACCATGGCACTACCTGATACCCCTACCCATCCTGCACACGCATATTACCGGACCTCTACACCTAGCCATTATTCTCAATATTTCGATAATCCGAGATTGTTTTGCGATGATCCAGATTTCATAAATTAGCACATAAACGACTAACTAAAAGTTTTGCGACGATCCGGAAATTTCGCGATTTTACAGCCAATTTGCGATGAAAGGCAATAGTACCCTATATTATGAGAGAGGAACAAATAAATAAGAGTAATGGAAATATTTCGCGAATTCACTGCCAAATATGGGAAAAAGCCAATTGTATCCTATATTATTACAGTCCTGTACCCAGCCATTATTCTCAATTTATGGGGGTTGCACGACTTTTATGAAAGATGCAATTTTTATAAATTAGCACGAAAACGACCAACTAAGAGTAATTGCAGAATTTCGCGAATTTACAGCCAAATATGAGAAAATGTCAATTGTATGTATCTTATGGTTGTTCACGGACACGACCTTTTGCTCACAGACACGACCTATATATGAGAGTTGCATGAATATTTATGAGAGATGCAATTTTTATAAATTCGCACGAAAACGACTAATTAAATAAATAATAGTGATTGCAGAATTTCGCGAATTTACAGCCAAATATGAGAAAATGTCAATAGTATCCTATATTAACACTACCGGATCATCCATGGACACTACCTGATCATCCATGGGCACTACCTGATCATCCATAGACACTACCTGATCATCCATGGACACAACCTGATTATCCTTCAACACTACCTGATTCCACCATGGCACTACCTGATACCCCTACCCATCCTGCACACGCATATTACCGGACCTCTACACCTAGCCATTATTCTCAATATTTCGATAATCCGAGATTGTTTTGCGATGATCCAGATTTCATAAATTAGCACATAAACGACTAACTAAAAGTTTTGCGACGATCCGGAAATTTCGCGATTTTACAGCCAATTTGCGATGAAAGGCAATAGTACCCTATATTATTAAAGTGCTCTAGTTAAATCTCAATTACAACCTACTTCAATTGTTTAAATTTAAGGGTGTTTAGAACCAACTTTAGAAACATATAGTCTAACACTGACGTGAAGGAGTAATACCACTGTAGTTGAGTTATAAATTACTCCAACTAATACTAAATCGCAGTGTTAACTGGTCTTGTCATAAATCAATTATAACCTGCTTCGATATTTTAGATGAAGGCCTTTCAAAACAAACTATACAAAGGTGTGATCTAACAATGATATATGATAGGAATACGACTGTAGTTAAGCTAAAACTTATTCTAAGTTATACAAAATCACAAACTTAAGTGCTCTAGCCAAAACTCAATTACAACCGACTCCAAATTTTTTAATTCAGGGGTGTTTAGAACCAACTATACAAACATATAATCTAACACTGACATGAAAGAGTAATTATACTGTATTCAAGTCAAAACCCACTCCAACTAAAATAAAATCCCAACTGTTAGTGCTTTGGTCAAAACTCAAGTATAACAAGATCCTACTATTTCAAATCAAGGATGTTTAAAACCAACTATAGAATAGTATCATCTACTAATTACATCAAATAGTAATACCACTGTGTTAAGGTAATCATTCAAGCCAACTAATATAAAATCCCAACTTTTAGTGCTTCAGTCAAAAGTCAACTGAAACTGACTTCAAAAATTTTAAATCAAGGGTGTTTGAAATCAAATCTAGAGAGGTGTGTTCTAGCAATTATATGAAATAGTAATGCCGCTGTAATTAACTGAAAACTTACTCCAACCAATAGGAAATCTGAGCTTTAACTACTTTTTTCAAAATTAAGCTATAACCGTCTTTAAATATTTTAAATGAAGGGTGGTTATAACCAACTGTAGAACCGTATCATCCAACATCGACACAAAACACCAGTATCATGTTATTGATATAAAACGTTACACCAACTAATATAAAATTCCTATAAAGTTATAAAACATGTGCAACAAATCAAGTCAACAACCAACTTCAAATTTTTGGGGCCGTTTAAGACCAACTATAGAAATATATCATCTCACATTGACATAAAGAGTAATACTACTGTAGTTAAGTTAAAACTTATTCTTACTTGTACGAAATCTCAAATCTAAGTGGTTTAGGTAAAATTCAATTACAAACCTCTTTAAATAATTTAAAAGAAGGGTGTTTGAAACCAACTATAGAAATGTAACATCCACCAATTACATTAAATAGTAATATCACTGTAGTTAATTGAAAACTTACTCCAACCAGTAGGAAATCCCAACTTTAACCACTTTTGTCAAGATTCAGGTATAACCGTCTTCAAATAATTCAAAAGAAGGACGTTTGAAACCAACTGTAGAAGGATTTCATCTAACACTAACATTAATCGGAAATTTCACTGTAGCTAAGTTAAAACTTACTCTTACTAATATTAAATCACAGTAGTAACTGCTTTTGTCAAATTTAAATATAACCTACTTCAAATAATTTAAAAGATGGGTGTTTGAAAACAACTATAGAAATGTATCATCTACTAATTACATTAAATAGTATTATCACTGTGTTCAGGTAAAACTTCAAGCCAACTAATATAAAATCCCGACTTTAACTCCTTTTGTCAAAATCTGACTATAACCATCTTCAAATATTTCAAATGGAGTGTGTTTGAGACCACCTATAGAGATGTGTGAGCTACTAATTACTTGAATGGTAATACCACTGTAGTTAGTTAAAACTTACTCCTATTTCTTTGAAATATCCGGTTTAACTGGCTCAGGTAAAACTCAACAACAACTGACCTCAATTATCTGAAATGAAGGGTGATTTAAACCAATTGTAGAGCATGTGATACGTAGAGCATGTGATTCAACAACAACATGTACTTCCTGTGGCAATACCTCAGTCACATACTCACACTTGTGTATCTATTCTTGTGTATCGATCTAATGTTACCAAATCCTTCCAAATTGGGTATATTTTGGTCTACAATGCAGGAATTTAGAAGTTCCCGAAAATAATTTAGATGTTCCCAAAATCTTTTTTTTGCACTATAAAATGTTTTTAGATGTTCCCAAAATGTTTTTCTTAACTATGCGAATTTAGATGTTCCCGTATATTACTACATGTTGTCGTATATTTGGAAGGCTAACATATCCTGGAATAAAGACCCAACCGAATCTTGGTTTCAAAATCCTACCACGCTATTCTTGCAATAAGTGACTTTGGGTATTTTCTAACACACAACTTTCGGAGCTCATCGTAAACAAGAAATAAAGTCCCAAACCCAACTGAGATAAAATAGTACTCAACAGGAACGCTCGATGTGGCCAAACTTTCCTGAATTTTGGGAATATAGTTCCAAATGAATGTGCTGCCGAAAATTGGAAAAACAACCAATAGTTTTGGGTTGAAATTGTGGATGCAACTCAAGGTCCGGGTTCGGACGGTGATTAGATTGAATGCCTGCAAAATCACCAAATGCACGAAATAAATGGATGATGACTTATTCAATAAAGGCACCATGTCATCTGTGATATTGAATTTGTGTAGTTCTGCAAAAGTGTAACCATGTCTAGTCATATTCAAGAAAGCAACAAACATGGCTGAAAAGCAGTAATAAGATCCTGCTGTAACGTAAGAATGCAAAAACAACCGCCAATCCACTAATCTTTCACCACTTACACTCCTTGGTGGTTTCTTTAAAAGGTTTGACTCCTCTTCTTCATAACTAATTATTATGGATGCCACACAGTCGGTGACAGCACAAATTATAATCATTAAGAAGCTGGAAAGCATTTGTGGGAATCCCCAAATTGCATACAACAATACCGGCCACATTTCTGAATAAGTACCTGCTGGTAGCAAATAACAGATTGTCTTTTTCAAATTTTCAAAGACCAATCGTCCATACTTTATAGCATCGAGCATTGAAACAAAGGAATCCAACATCACCAAGTCACTAGCCTCTTTAGCAATATCAGTGCCATCAGCCATACTAATCCCAACATCCGCTTGATTCAAAGATGGTGCATCGTTCACACCATCACCAGTCATGGCAACTATACAGCCTCTCTTTTGGAACTCCTTGACGATTCTCAACTTTTGTTCAGGTGAAGTCCGACTAAAGACTATTTCATCGTACCCAGTCACCCAATCCCAGTCAACTTCACTCAACCTATACATATCGGGACCATTAATCACAACAGCATTCCCAGAAACCGCTGTACTAGACGAAGTCGAATCAATTTTATCAACATCGGTGGATGTAACAATTCCTGACTTCCTAGCAATTGAAACAGCAGTCAAATCAAAATCTCCTGTGATCATAACAGTTTTAATACCTGCTTCCTTAATACCTTGGATTACCTCTGGAATTTTATCCCTCAAAGGATCACTGAGACCCAATAAACCAACAACAGTGATATCGGTAGCCAAATTCTCATTGTTCTCGTCTTTCGAAATGTATTTGTATCCAATTAGAATCACCCTTTCTCCAGATTGTGCCCATTCCGATTGCTGTCTTGCAACCTCCTGGATCAAAACATCATTAATTGGAGTGGATATATCGAAGTCATCCATAACTATTGAAGTGGAAGCTTTCAACAAGTAATCGGGAGCACCTTTGATTATTGTGAGATACTTATCTGAGGCATCTATTTCGAAGACCTTTGCCAGAAACTTGTTTTTAGAGCTGAATGGGACCTCTCTAATCAATTTGTGATTCGAAAATGAAGTTGTATCGCCTCCATTCAAATAAAATCCCATCAACGCTTTATCTGTAGCATTACCTCTCGTTATAACCCCATCTTCCACAACAGATTCGTTACACAAACCGCTGAATAACTTGAGCTTCTTAATGTTCCCAAATGTGGATGTGACCACCATCTTTCCAGTGGTCAATGTTCCAGTTTTATCTGTACAGAGCACACTTACAGAACCTAATGTCTCCACTACCAATAAAGACTTACAAAGAATTTTAGATCTTTTCATTTTTTTAGCAGTGATCAACAAAACTGTTGCAAAAGAAATAGGAACACCTTCAGGAACGACAACGAAAAAACAACTGATCAACGTGGCAACTAAATTAGGTGCATTTAACCAGTTAGGGTAGCGTTTTCTAATATATGCCCCCCATACAATCAAGATAATGATCACCAAAAGTAATGCAAAAAGTAGGATAGCTGCAATAAACCTAAACATTTCAATCTGAAGCGTTGTGAATTTGGTCCTAGGTTTGGTGGATAATTTCGTGATTCTCCCAAAGATTGTTTTATCACCCGTACCTACCACAACACCTTTGCCATGGCCACCAATGCACAAAGTTCCTTGCATGGCTATAGATTCACTTTCCAAAATGTTTGCCTCGGTACTATAAACTGCCCCTTTAGCGGGCTTACTCTCTCCATTAAGGATAGACTTGTCGAACAACAAATTTTCCAGTTGAAAGATTCTTATATCCGCTGGGACCTTGGAATCATTTTCAAGGTACACAATATCCCCTGGTACCAATTCTGCAGTCTTCAACAACCCTAGTTCTCCATTTCTAACACACTTAACTTGGGTGGGTAATAGATTGTTAACAGATTGCATGACCCTACTACTGGAAAAATCTTGAAACCAGTTCAACACCGCTTGAATAATGAAAATCACCAACAAAACAATTCCTAAAGCCAAGTTTGCAATTGCTGGTGGGTCACCCAAAGGTTTCCAACAAATGATAAACAACACACCAGCCACCAAAAAAACAATCCCAAACCCACCAAATAAATAGGTCAAGATGTTTCTGACCCAGTGATTTTTGACTTTAGACTGGACATTTGGACCAAACTGCTTTACTTTAGCTGCAACAGCTTCTGTAGTCAAACCTCTAATCAAATCGGTTTCAAAGGATTCACAAAGCTGGTCTATGTCAGTTTTATGCCACTCAAGCTTCATAATAGACTCGTTGTCAAAGCTATCCTGCGCGTTAACATTGGAGTTAATGGTCTCTGTAATATTGTGACTGACTGTTTTATAAGCAGTTGGCAACACCGTCCCTGGATCTACACTGTAGCTAGTTGGAGCTTTCTTCACTTTGGGTAATTCAAATTGGATTTCAGTAGAATCGGCAGAAATGATGCTCGTAGCATCCGCTTTGGTGCTATCCTGCTCGAACTTCATGTTTTGTTCAATATAGCTCCATTTTAATGAGAACAGTGCCCTTTAAATATATTCCACCATTCTTGTTAACTTGAATCTCATTGTCAGATGGCTGCAACATCTGGTGAAAAACAAAAAAATCGCTCAACTGCGCCGACTGCAAAAATGCCTCAAACTAACTTTGCTTGCATGAAATAATAGAGTTAATAATGACCAATGAAAAATTCGGCCTGAACAGTGTTGTAAGTGGTTATGGAGGCCTGTGATTGAGGGAATTTAAAATTTTGCTGTGGTCAACAAAGACTTTAATTTTTACTGGTGCAAAAATGTCTCAAGATAAAGCCCGATTGGAATGAGCGATTTTTGGTGGCTTACAAAATCTTGACGACGCCGTGCGTCGCTGGAGAGTCAAAGTTTGACCGTTGTGCGTAGGACTTTTACAGGTAATCGTTAAGTCTTCAGTTTTGAAACGTAGATCGAAACGTCATATAGAGGACTGAAAGCGTGGGTTTGTTGTTGAGCAGCAGCTCGAAAATATGCCAGAAAAGGTGTTAGAGAACATGTTAGAGAACATTTTAGAGAAGGTGGATGAAGGTTTTAAATGCAACCGAAATCGTGACAGGGGCCGTGACATGTCACAAAATAGAATTTAGGGGAAAGTTTTCACACTCTTTTGAAACAAATGAAGATATTGTAGCCGTTGCCGTGTATACAAAGGCAGCATTTTAAACCCCTTTAGTTGCCATAATTAACACTGCACGTGCCATCAACGTTAAAGCGGCATCGTTCGCTCGCTGACACGTATCCCCGAAATGCTGATCAAAAGTCAAAGAACTGAATAAAGTAGGACATCCCACCTTGTGTACGATGTGAAATGATTTAAGTTCGCATGAGTAGAAAATGCTTCATGTAAAATGGAATAACAATAACAACAAAAGTATTTGAAGCTCATAAAAACTCATAATAAACAAATAATTGATAATTGTGATACAGTTATATTACATAATATGTAACGACTTCATTTTTATCTCCAGTCTTGATTCTCCAGAACAACATAGGATCAACCAAGAACAAATCCTTACATAAGCAAAGATCAAGACCCGTCCCCCACCCACCAATATTCCAATCGGTCCAATACAGTACCCTCCTTTCTCCGTCATCACAAATTACCACCCACCCCCGTTCACTCAAATCTTTGAAATATGGGGAACTTTACTCGGAAATCCCAGTAAATATACAGTATTATCAATGTTATGCATGTCCTCTCCTCTAAATTTAGCCCAAAAAATCTCCACAGGGTGTTCAAATTAGTACAGGGATCGAAAAATGCACAAATGACTGTTGTGGATTATTAAGTGGTGGAGGTGGGACACACAAAAGTCCGGAGTTTGACCCAGGCACAATCTAACCCTGCAGTTAGAAGAAAGACATTCAAGCGACAACGTCTCTGGGCAACAATATCTGCCAACAAAGAATGCAACAGGGCCTTGCATGAAGTCCGAAGCTATTACATCAGGCATGGCACCAGAAATTCTAACTGCCATTATCTATGGCCCACAGTTAGAGTTGTAGTTCTGCATCATATAAAGTTTAAATCCGAACATACGTCATATCTTGTATAAAGGGACCCCGCGTTACTTAAATCGGACGAAAAAATGGTGGAGCTCTTGCTGCAAAAATTTGGTTTCTCAGTATTTTCTGGCTGCGAACTCCGATTTGGCCGAGTCTTACCCCGGTTTCCTCTTGGTAAAAAACTGGTATCACTCCTTGTGGGGTCGAAGCAGATATGTGTTTGAGCTCTGTAAAAAACATTTATCTTTGTTCCTATAGTAAGAAAATCGTACTATTTGCTAAGTGAGAAATTACATCAAATAAACCTCCGAGCTGGAAAATCTTGAAGATAATTTTGCTATATAAGAAAACCAAAATCTGGTACTTATGGGTTTTTAAGTTCTATTGTATAGTCAGATTGATAGCATGAGATACTCTTGTAGTTTAAATTCTTCAAGATTAGGCGAAGCCGGTATGTTGAAGGAAAGTGTTGACCATGTGGAAAATGTTGAATCTCTTACAACAAGAGATTTGGAAGCTGCTCACAAACATAAAGTTGATAATCAAATCTTAGATTATATTGAAGAAGAGGCAATTGAAATCGATGAAGAAACAAATCGCAGAATCAGAAGATTAATTAACACTAGAATCTTACCTTGCATGATTGGTACTTATTTCTTACAGGCTTTGGATAAGGGTACTTTGGCTTTCAGTTCTATTATGGGAATAAGAGAAGATGCTAATCTTGTGGGCCAACAATACTCTTGGCTTACTACTTGTACTTATTTGGCAGTTTTGGTTCTTGAATTACCAAGTAACTTTATTCTTCAAAAGGTTCCAGTGGTGAAATATTTATGTTGCAACATTATTTGTTGGGGTATAGTTTTAGGTTGTCATGCTCTTGGGAAGAGTTTTACAATTTTAGTGGTAGTCCGAACTTTATTGGGGGCTTTTGAATGTGTCTGTCAACCAGCCTTTATTTTGATGTCATCAATGTGGTATAAAAGAGAAGAACAAGCTTTTATTGTTGCTTTATGGTATATGATGAATGGTGGTCAACAAATTGTTGGTGGTTTACTTTCTTACTGTTTCACCTTGATCAAAGGTGCTGCTTTAAAGAATTGGGAGATCTTGTTTTTGACTTATGGATGTATTACTGTTGTTTGGGGTGTATTCCTTTTATGGTGGACTCCAGACTCTCCTATGTCTGCTAAATGTTTCAGTGAAGCTGACAAAACATTGATGGTTGAAAGGGTTCGTTCAAATCAGACTGGTCTTCAAAACAGAAAGTTTAAAAAGGACCAATTGTATGAAGCTCTTAAAGACCCCCAATTTTACTGTTACTTCTTCATCCAATTTTTGACTGCTTTACCTACCTCCGGTTTAGGTGCTTTTGCTAATATCATCATTTCTGGTTTTGGTTTCACTGTGTTGCAAACTCAATTACTTTCCATGGTGTTAGGTGCTTATTTAATTTTCTTATTATTGTCTTCTGCTTGGTTATCGAGGAGATTCAGTCAAAACATTTTTTTCATGATTTTGTATGTGGTGCCTTCTATCGTGGGAACGGTGGTGTTGATGACTCTTACTTACACCCAGTACGAAGTGGGAAGCTACCGATACAAACTTCGTACCGGAGTGTTGTTATTCTGTTACTACTTGACATTATCCTTCTGGGGTGTGGCCAATTTAGGACTTTCTTTACTCTCAAGGAATATTGCTGGTCAAACAAAGAAATCTGTCTGTACCACTTTTAACTTTGTGGGATGGGCAGTTGGAAATATTGTGGGTCCTCAAGTGTTCAGAGCCACTGAATCACCAAGATATCTCACTGCATTTAGCACCCATATGGGATGTTATGCTGCGTTGATATTGTTGTTAATATTTATGAGATTATGGTTGATGAAAGCAAATGCCAGTAAGGCCAAGATGATTGAAAATGGAGAAGCAGAGGCCGACGAGCACTTGAAGCACGCCTTCGATGATTTGACTGATGTTCAAAACGTCAATTTCAGGTACGCTTATTGAATAGGATATGGATGAATGAATTCTTACGACTTAGACAAGGTTAAAAGCTTGGTAACGAAGATTCGTAGATTATAGAAGAACGACATCTCTGGCTAACTTAGGGAGAAAAGAATAATGTTTCGGATGGAATTGAAAATAAAGCCTTGAAAAAGGTTGAAAGCTCTAAGCTATAAATACAGAATTCACCAGTGATCGATTAAATGCACTTTATTGCTATCAATTCCTACAAGTACAACTTGAAAAACTCAACCAATGCCATAATGGCCATGGCTTGTCCGTACGGCATAGATGTCAAGGGAATGTTTTTGTAATATTGAAGGCTGTCCCCCATTCCAGTCCCGAAAGAGGTGTTCATCAACTCTCCTCTCTCATCAATTTGACTAATGAATCCTTTTACTGCTTTCACAGCCGATTTCTTATATTTCACATCCAAATATCTCTTCCTGATAGCTTTTAAAATCCCGTAAGCAAACCCAGCAGTTGCAGAAGATTCAAGGTAAGAGGTTGGATCATTGAGTAAAGTGTGCCATAACCCAGTTTCGGGATCTTGCAATTTAACCAATTGTGCCACTTGAGTGTCAAGTACTTCAATTAAAAACTCTCTAAGGTAATCACCTGGTTGTAAATTCAACAATTCAATGAATTCAGGTATGACAATGGTGACCCAAGAGTTACCTCTAGCCCAAAAAGCTTCGGCAAAATTATGGTTCCCTTCAAAAGTGAAACCATGATACCATAATCCAGTTTTATGGTCAGCAAGGTATTTCACGTGCAAAAGCATCTGTTTCTTGGCTTCTTCCACATAATGGGGCCTATTCAAAAGTAGCCCAATCTTTGCAAGTGGCATCACCGTCATCATCAAAGTATCATCCCACATTTGTTGGTAATTATCTGTTAAATAAGTAGCATGCTGAAATCCTCCACAATCAGTCTTGGGTAAGTCAAACATGGCCCATTCCGCCCATGAATCCAAATAAGGAAGATATTTGGCATTGCCATGTCTTTCATACACATAAGCCAATGATAAAAATACAGACATCGTGTTAATGTTCTTAGACGTGCTGCCATCTGGTCCAAACATCTGGGCTTCAAACCAGTCTTCTATGTGTTTCAATACCTGTTCATCATTAGTGAGTTCATAAAAGTGCCACATTCCATAAAGACCAATTCCATGAGTCCATTCCCATCCGGTAATCCAACCTTTAGTATCAATGATTCTTCCATCTGGAATAGTCATAAGAAATTCTCCGGTGTCATCTTTAATGTGGACCAAATTATCAATTAGCTGTTTGACCAAGGCATTGACATCGTTTGCTTTGATATCAAATACCACGGTAGGCATTTTTGGACTCACAACCTGGGAAAATGATAGTTACTTATGTTTTGCAGTCCGGTAGATTCATGCCACGACGGTTGTATCCCTGGGGTAGAATTACATCCCCACCCGCGAATCTTCCCATTAGACTACAAGTCCGACATTTTCACCCCGTTCGCGGACAGATTGGAGGGGAATTATGCCGAGTAACTATATAACTACATGGCTTACCATCATTTTGCACCACCAAAATGGTTAAATTACCAGAAAAAGGAGTTTACACTCCAGTGCCAACTTTTTTCAAAAAAGATTTAGTTACCATCGATTTCGATACTCAAGCTGCTCATGCTAAATTCTTACAAGATAATGGAATCAAGGGGATTACCTTATTGGGGTCCACAGGTGAAAACGCCCATTTGAGTAGGAAGGAGAGAGCCCAATTGGTTCAAACCATTCACGAGAAAGTTCCTGGATTCACCATTGTTGCAGGAGTGGCCCAAAATTGCTTAGAAGAAGCCATTGAAGAAATTGACACTTTAGCTAAAGCCGGGGCAGATTTTGTTTTGGTATTACCTTCCAGTTATTTTGGTCCTACTATTTCTCAACAAGGTTTGGTGGAATGGTACAAAGAGGTTGCTGACAGATCTCCTTTACCAGTGTTGATTTATGTGTACCCAGGTGTGACAAATAATGTGGTGGTGGCTCCATCTACCATCAAAACCTTGTCTAGCCACAAAAATATCGTTGGAATCAAATTCTCTCACGGGGATGTTACCAGCTACTCGGAAGTATCATTGGATAAAGAAGTGAAAGATTTCGTCTGTTTGACGGGTCTTGGCCATTTATTGTTACCAGCACTTTCTGTTGGATTCAAGGGAACTGTTGATGCTATTAGTGGTGCTTATCCTAAAATTTATACTCGGTTAATTCAAGCATTTGATGAGGGTAAGTTTGAGGAAGCTCAGAGGTTACAATTGGCGATTATTAGAGGAGAAAAACTTGTAGGTGATTTTGGAGTTATTGGAATCAAGAGAATTATTCAAGAGGCCACCGGATTTGGGGAGACGTATTTGGGACGGATGCCACTTAATAAGGATCCCACCGGTAACTGGAAGGATTTCGGAGCGTTTATTAGTGAAATCGCTGAATTTGAGAACAGTATTACTCTTTAGTCTATTGGATCAACGAGGATAAAATTATTAATCTATAAAAGCATTTAAGGTGATTTGTAGCTAGTGAAAAATAGAGGAAAACAAAATAATAGATACTCACGTACATTGAATGGATTTTAGAAAATGTTAAAATATGAAATTTAGCATATTAGCGGTTTTATACGTTTATAACCCTTTCTATCAATTACTTCAAACCTAACACTTACTCTGTAAAGTCTCTTAAAAGTCTAAAATATACACGATGCATTTTGAAATATCACTACTTCAAATTCTTCTACTCCTTGAACTGTGGCAAATACAAGGGCTCGTGAATGATATTCGAATGCCCATTGAATATCGTAGGGTATGTATGAATAAGATCCGGTGTTAATTCGCTCACTTTTGTCACTCCCAATAATTTCATATCTCTTGAAATCTCTTCTTTTAAAAGCCTACACGCTTTCACCACTCCATTTTCTCCATAAGCCGAGTTGGCAAACAAAAAAGACCTACCCAACCCCACTCCCTTGGCTCCTAGACAAATGGCCTTGAGAACATCGCTTCCTCTTCTAACCCCTCCATCAATGTACACTTCGATTTTATTTTCAAGCCCTTTCTCCTGCAACACCGGCATAAGTTCTGCTAGCACGTCAATTGGGGGTCTGGAATAGTCTAATTGTCTACCCCCGTGATTGGACAACACCACGGCATCCGCTTTATTTTCAATCGCCAATAAAACATCTTCTACTCTTTGAATTCCTTTGACCACCACCGGAATTGAAGACCGTTCTTTAAATTCTTGAATATCGGCCCACTTAAGACGAATCCGGTTATAATTCAATATAAAGTCATCATCAGTCTTGAGGTTGAGATCCAATGCCTCGATGTCATCGGTAGTACCAAGTTTTTGCCTCAAATCTTTTTCCCGTCTGCCGAATTGGGGAGTATCCACGGTAACAAATATGGCCTTAATACCTTTGTCTGCACAATGTTTGATGGCATCGTAACTTTCTTGCCTATTTGGCTGCACATACATTTGGTACCATTTAGGGCCCTTTGTCTCATCTATAATCTCATCTAAAGGATACGAGGCTGCAAAAGAAATCATCTGGATGATATTCTCTCGAAAAAGACCTCTTGCAATAGATAATTCCCCTTCGGGATGTCCGAGTTTGGCAGATGCAGCAGCGGAGCAGTAGAATGGCGCATCTGTTTGAATTCCCAACATTTCAGTGGAAATATCCACATCATCCACATCAATTAGCACCTTGGGCTTGAAAAAATACCGAGCATAACTAGAATTATTCTCTTTCATAGTCACTTCATCATCACTTCCCCCCGCATAATAAGCCCACGCATGAATAGGTAATACCTTTTGTGCCACATATTCAAACTCGCTCAAGTTTAAAATCGTCAGCAATGGTGGCCTCTTTTCTCTCATCTCTTGACATCTGGCTTCCTCTGCAACTAATGGATCTTCATAATCGTCCAATTCTCCGTCAAGTTCCCCGATATATGCTTCTTCAGGTAACATGGCCTCTATGACTCCTGCAGGATGGATCTTGTTGAATAAAAATGTAGCATCTCTACCTCCATATCTCAAAATAATGGCAGGTCCTCCTGGATGACTGTTGATGAAATCTGTTAAATCATACACTTTTCCATTAATTACCACCCACACACCATCGACGAGATTATCGTGCTCCTCTAATTCCTCGGGAGTGACTTTTCTGTCCAGGCGAATGACATCTGGCAAGAAAAGAGGTTTTGTGGCAGCAACCCCAGCCAATAGTATTCCACTCATTAGTAACTTGGACTTGAGAGATAACCGGGGCGCCACAAACGCCGCATTCAACGCCCGACAGGTCCTGAAGGCCCGGACTGGTCTGACAGACCTGGCACAATTTTTGAACATGAATGTGTTTTGATGAACTTTTCACGCCAGGTTACCATTTATATGGGGGATGGCCAATAATGCTCCATTGGTTTTGAGCCCTGGTGCGCGTCTGTATCAGTCCGGAGATTTTAGAAATAGCTCCACATATCGGGACATCATTCACCCCGCATTCGCCCTCATTCAGCCGATCACCAACGCACTTTTTTTTCTCATCAACTCCACAATTCACCAATGATAGATCCTAGTATCACTAAGCCACCTCATGGCCTCAGGTTATCCAAATCCTGTGATCATTGTAAGCTCAAAAAGATAAGATGTGATCAAAAGACTCCCAATTGTGACAACTGTGTGAAATATGGGGAAACTTGTGTTTATAGTGTCATGAAAAAACCTGGGTTGAAATCCGGTTACGGACAACAGGTTTTCGAACGAATTGAACAGTTGGACAAGTATATTGAAGAAAGCAAGGCCCAACACAATATCGAGAACCGCAAGTTGGCAGACCAATTGAAGGCATTGGAAGATAAATTGAACACTTTACAAAGACCTAGTATCACTCCCACATCTCCCGTGAAACTAAGTAGATCTCCTTTGGAACTGACTGAAAACAATGGTATCACCATAGACTCGGTGTCAAATCCTTTAGAGATGGTGGATGATTTCCCCGAACTGTTTAAAATCGAAAGACTTATTGATATTTATTTCGAATATGTCAATCCATTATTTCCGGTGTTACATCCTTCATCTGATCGACGATTGGTATCTGGAGACTTGAATCCGGAAAACACTTTGTTGCTTGGGGTACTTATCAGCTCTTTGACTTTGGGTAGTCATTTATTTGGTTTGGATGAGTCCAATTATTTTGAATCTTTAAAATCAAGGATAATAAGTAGATGTTTTGCGGTACGAAATGTGGATGAGTTAAAAACCATGGCACTTCTTGCTTTCACCTTGTATGGTAGAGCAGATTACCAGGATTCATGGAGCGCCATATCCTTGGCGGTGGGGGGTTGTCTCCATCTAGGAATTACTAAGGAAAATGGGCCTGATATTGAACCGGATGCTTCTTCGCAAGAATGGGATACTTGGTGTAAACGAGAAACAACACGGAACCTTGTTTGGGAGATTTACAAATTGGACAGACTTCTGAGTATGGGTAGTCATTTCCTGCCGAAATTACCAGAGGAAGAAATGACGTGCTATCTCCCATTGAATCCGGAGTTTTGGAAGATAAGAGCTTTTTTTGATAAACACTTTATTGAAAAATATCAAACCCGAACTTTGAAGAATATTGACGAACCGCAAGTTTCCAGACCCGAGTATAATGATGTTTACAGTACCAATTGCTATATTGTTGAGGTGGTGAATCTTCTGAGTATATCTCTGGCATTCATAAAAGATCCTATGGATGTAAAGAATATTAAAAGCATTTTATCTTGGCAGTTGAACTACTATGAGTTTGAAAAACGGGTCCACCGTTGGATGAGCGGGTTACCAAAAGCGGTTGCAAATTTTCTCAATACAGGAGATTTTCTGACCATTCAGCTTGATATCGATTTGGTGATACTTTTTTCGTTATACCATATCATGTTGATTAGATTGAACTCTTCCACGGCTTTTTCCAACTTTCCCGACAAGCATCTCATTTCATCACAGGAATCGAAACCCAAATGTCTCAAATCTGCGCATCTTATACTTCGAGTAAGTGAACAATTACCTGCCCGATTTCAATTGAACGAAGCTTCTACCTACCAAATGTTTGGGCCTTATTATGCCTTTGCAGTTTGGGTGAGTGGTCGGGTAATGTTGGTGAATTCCATTCGGTCTCAAGAGGAGTTAAATTCCGACTTCGATCTATCCATTAACCTTTTGAGAATTCTAGGTCAAAAATGGGAATGTGCAAATAAGTATGCAGATATCTTGGATTTCTTCAAGAATGATGCGCTTAACGGAGAAGTTTCGAGTGCTGATGGAACTTCTGATAAAAACAGTTTTCATTCTAGTTCACACGAGGAAGATACCAAGTTGATAGCGGACGTGAAACTTGGCGCAAGTACGTTGGATTCGTTATTATCGAAGAGAGTATCACGATACACCGGGGCCAAGGGGATAGTGAACGATTTGTCAATATTTGACTGGTTCAAGTTGCCAATAAGCGAGACGTTCTTTTCCCGGTAGGTCGCGTTGGATTAATAGCGATTGTTGTATAGTAGTGGACTTTCAAAGTAGTGTAGAGTAGTTGATGATGTATTTTAAGTATACAGTAGTGTCCTTCAATTAAATGAGTATCTTTATTGAGAATAGTATCCTTTAATTGAATAAGTATCTTTAGTGTGAAGTAGTGTATTTTGATGCATGAGGATCTTTAGAGTAAATTGTGTCTTTCATTGAATGCAGCGTCTGTAGTGTTAAATAGTATCTTTATTCGAAAGTTCTATCTTTAGTCAAAATTAGTATAAATCGCAACTATCTTTGAAACGGTTCATAGACCATTTTTGTATAATCTTTATCCTAAGACTCATCCGCCTATGTCTAACGTACTAACTAATTCTTTTCTTCTTCCTTTGGCTCAATTCTTAAAATTCTCTCTGGACTTGGGTTGAACAAAGCATCTCCTTCGATCAACTCAATCTTTGGGTTAAGAGTAAGTCCAAACCCTGGCTTATCCAAAATACTGGTGTCAAGGTACCCTTTAACTGGAACTGGCTCATCGAGGAAAAGATTTCCAAACACTGGCAAGACAGACTTGGAATCAGGAGAATTGGCAAGATATTCGTGGAATGGAGTATTTGGTTGAGAAATGACAAAATGGTATGAGTATGGACCAGAAGCATGTGGAACCACTGGAACGTCATAAGCAGCAGCATGAGCAGCAATTCTAAGAATTTCAGTCATACCTCCAACCCACATGATATCGGGCTGAACAATGTCAAGATTACGGTCTTCAATAAGTCTTCTGAATCCGTATCTAGTATATTCATGTTCACCAGTAGTCCATTTAACTCTTGGATGTGCCCTTTTCAATAAAGCGTAACCTTCAATATCATCGGGGTGAAGAGTTTCTTCAAACCAATTAATGTTAAGATCTTGAGTAGCATCGGCCAATTGAATGGCATATTGTACGTTAAGAGACATGTAACAGTCAACCATCAAAGGAAAGTCGGGTCCTACAGTCTTTCTGTGATTAGATAAGAATTCGACATTTTTTCTTAATCCTTCAAATCCTTCATCGGGTCCGTAAGGAAGAGCAACTTTACCACCCCAAAATCCCATATCTTTGGCAGCTTGTGGGTCACATCCTGTACAATAAAAGTCCAATCTGTCTCTGGTAGCACCACCAATCATCTTGTATACAGGTTCATTTCTGATCTTACCCAATAAATCCCAAAGAGCCAAATCAATGACACTAATAACAGCAATTGGAAGACCCTTTCTACCATAGTACATAGAAGCTCTGAAAAGTTTATCCCAAATGAGATTAAGGTTTCTGGGGTCTTCACCATCCAAAAATCTCCAAAAGTGATTTTTCGCTAACCAACAACCTGGAGGACCACCAAAACCAGTTGCAAATCCCGAAGTACCATCAGTAGCAATAATTTCCACACAGAATGATCCCAACACATTGATACCCCAACTGGTTCTGTTTTTTCTGTAGTCTGGAAATTTTGTCATGGGAGTGGAAATTTTACTATCGATCAACCAGTGACCAGTTTCCACATCATGGTAGTCACCACCACTACCTTTTTCGGTGACGATGTAAGTTTTAATTTCTTTGATTCTAGGGAAATCTCTTGGAGCCATTTTGATGTGCTGAAAAAAAAGTGGACGTGGGGGTATTTATATATAAGGTCGAAACATCAATGTCACGAAATATCATTGTGCCGAATATAACCTGGGGTAGAGGATGTCTTACTCAGAAATATCTGGTGGGGAACTAGGCGAGTGCAGAGCGCGAATCACGCCACCTCTCTACATGAACCTATTCGGTTCGTTTTTATGCTTTTGCGTTATTATGGTTGCAGCGTTGTTTTCATTGCACGTAACTGTTTTATCGTCGATACGTTTTTTTTTTCTGTTACTATTTTTCATTTGACTGTGTATATGGTATATACCTATTGTAAATTAACAAATAAACCCCCATCAACGAGCAACTGCGAGCCGTTCATGTACGCTGACATGTCGCTGGCAAGGAAGACTGCAGGTCCCGCCAAATCTTGCGGTTGTCCCAATCTCCCCAATGGGATTCTCTGTTCCATGTATGCCTTTTTCTTCTCATCTTTCATATCCTCATCATTCAATTGAGTTCGAATAGTACCAGGAAGAAGTGCATTGCATCTGATCCCATAGGGTCCTAAAGCACAAGCACTGGACTGGATCAATGAAAGAATTCCCGCTTTTGTAGGAGTATAATGAACTTGTCTTCCTCCTCCCACCAATGCTGAAATACTACTAAGAGCAATTATACTGCCTCCTTTCCCCTGTTGTTTCATCTGTCTCCCTACTGCTTGAACGATATAATAACTGCCATTCAAGTTGATTTCAACGGTTCTTTGATACAATTTCGCATCCGTATCTAAAAAGTCTGAAAATTCACAAACCCCGGCGTTGGACACTAACACATTAACTTCTCCAAATCGGTCCACTGCCTTCTTCACGATATCGGTACTAGTTTCTGGTTTACTGATATCACCTGCAACTGCTAAAAATCTGTCTTCACCTATTTCTTTTGCCATTTCTGCTGCCAACTTGGCTTGTTCTTCTGTGGCCAAATGATTAACACAAATCCTGGCCCCTTGCAGAGCAAGACCAAAAGCTATCAGCTTTCCAATACCAGTGACAGCTCCGGTGATAATAGCGACTTTGTTGTCCAACAAACCCATTGTAGTCAAAATCAAAAAAGAACCTTCGATAGAGAGACTCTTCAACTGTTAAAAGTCAACTCCGGTGAGTCTTTTCACCGAAAAATGGGGGTAAGCTGGGGAAGGGGATGATCCGGGCAATTTTCTGAAATATAATCCACAATTTGGTATTTTAAGTCGAAAACTGCCTCCTTAGCTTAGTGGTAGAGCGTTGCACTTGTAATGCAAAGGTCGCTAGTTCAATTCTGGCAGGAGGCAATTTGTTTTTGCTCCTCGCGCTTTTTTACTCACTAAACTAACTGATCTAAATTAACTCATTTAATGATCAGTTAAAATGATGAATCACTCTAAACTAGCTCGTGCCATCCATTCTAATAGAAGAATCGGAATCGGCTTGGTAAACATTCACAACACTAGAGGCATCATGTTTCCCAGAAGGCCTTTGATGGTGGTGCCTCGGAGAAATTTTAACTTCACAAGCTCTTTTGCAAAAATGATCAGAGTTCCTACTTATATTGGCGGGACATTTGCTGCTGGTGGATCATATGTGGCTTATAAAGTGGATCAGATGTCAAACTATACCCTGGATAGGCTCAGCTCCCTAAAAGACTTCACCAATGACTGGTTAAATAAATCATCTGATTTCCTCAAAGACTTGAGCAATAAAGAAGGAACTGACGGTGAAGGAAACAATGCGGGTGGAGGTGGTGATGGCGGTGATGGAGACACTGCAACAGCAGTGGGTGCTACTGCTGCAGCTGTTGCGGTTTCTACTGATGAACTTGAAGACAATGAGAATGAGTTGGAAGAGTTTGAACTCGACGAGCTTGATGAAGACGATACCAATAACCAAATGGTCAACTTGACAAAGCAGATGATAGAAATTCGTAACATTGTGTCTCAGGTGGATGATTCCAACCATTTGAAATTGCCTTCTATCGTGGTTGTTGGTAGTCAATCCAGTGGAAAGTCTTCGGTGTTGGAAAGTATTGTAGGGCATGAATTTCTTCCAAAAGGTGACAACATGGTCACCAGGAGACCCATAGAATTGACGTTAGTTAATTCCCCAGAGTTAAAAGATGATGAGCAGGTGATAGAATTCCCAGATTTGAAATTGAAATTCAACAACTTCAAACAGGTTCAAAAGATGTTGGTGGACTTGAACATGCAGGTTCCTGCTTCGGAATGTATAAGTAATGATCCTATCAATGTTACGATCAAGCTGTCATCCATTCCCGACTTGTCGTTGGTGGATTTGCCGGGTTATATCCAAATTGAAAGTGCAGATCAACCTCCAGAGCTAAAATCGAAAATCAGACAGTTGTGTGATAACTATTTGCAAGAACCCAATATCATATTGGCTATCAGCGCAGCCAATGTAGATTTAGCCAATTCGGCGGCCTTGAGAGCCGCAAGGATTCAAGATCCTAGAGGTGAAAGAACTTTGGGGGTCATAACTAAACTTGATTTGGTGGATCCAGCCATTGGTAACTCAATTTTAAATAATAGAAGGTACCCTCTAAGAATGGGATACGTTGGAGTTATCACAAAGGTGCCCAAAGCAGCTAATCTGTCAATTTTCAAGAAGAATCCTATTGATAGTCACCAAGCATATTTGACCCAACAGAATGTGGAGATCACTTACTTCAATGAACATAAGTCTGAATTTTTAAATTGCATAGTTTCCACCAAGAACTTGAAGAAAAAGTTGATAAGAATTTTGGAAAAGACAATGACTGAAAACTTAAAACCCACTCATTTTGCCATTCAAAAAGAATTTGAAGAAACAAACTACAAGTTTAAGGTAGAATTTAATGATCTTCCCCTTACACCCCAGATCTATCTTGCTAACAACTTGGATATACTCAAATCAAGTATAAAGGAATTAAGCAAGAACTTTTCCAAGAAAGAGCTCAAATCTTTAATCAAACATGAATTAGATCAGAAGGTTCTTGAATTATTAGCACAGAATTATTGGGATACTGAGTCACAAACAAATTCCCATGACTTAAAGGAGTTGAACAGTACTTTAGACAATACCAATGAATTGTATTGGGAACGAAAATTGGACTTGGTGAGTTCCAGTTTGACAAAGTTGGGTATAGGAAGATTGACAACAAATTTGATCACCAACGTTTTACTTCAGGAAATTGAAAACTTGGTGGATAAAACCCAATTGAAAAATCATGGCGAAACTAAGAGGCTCATAAAAGATGTTGCTAATAAAGTATTGAGCAGCAAGTACTACTCCACAGCAGACCAAGTGGAAAATTGTATCAAGCCTTTTAAGTATGAGATTGAGATCGAGGATAGAGAGTGGTTGACTTCAAAGGATAATTCGATAAGTCTCCTCCGTGAGGAAATTAGCAACTGTGATGACTTATTCCAGTACTTGAAGGACCAAATTGGAGGAAGAAAACTTAATCAAGTCATCAAATACTTGAATAATTTCAAGAATAACATAGATTTAGATTCCACTGAAGCTTTGGGATTCTCGGCAAACCTCATTGAAAAGGGGAAAATGGCAGTGTTCTTACAAGATAGATTGGGTCTACTCAAAATGAGATATCAGTTTCTTAAGAATAACGGTAAAGCCAAGTCAAAGTCCAACAAAAACAACTGTCCAGAAGTTTACTTGGATGTGATAAATAACAAGTTGACTTCCACCTCAATTCTATTCTTGAATGTCGAATTGTTAAATGACTTTTACTACAATTTCCCAAGAGAGCTTGATGAAAGATTTTTCAATCATTTGACTTTTGATCAAATAGAAAAATTGGCTAAAGAAGATCCTAAGATTGAACAACATATAAACTTGCAAAAGAGGAAAGACTTATTACAGCTCGCCTTGAGCAAAATCGAGTCCATCTTGGCATATAAGAGACTCGAAAACTGATGATACAGTACTTGTACATATTTGACTATTAATACATAACCTAATGCTACTGCATAACCCCCCATTACTTGACGATTTTGATAATATTGTCAAACAAAGTTTCCAAATTGTCAGTTTCAAAGACATTATTGAACGAATTCAAGTCAAATTTTTTAAATGACAAGCTTTCAATATCTTTATCGGAAATCCTGACACTATTATCAACTTTTATGGATTGGCTCTTGATTTCAATATCTCCGGATAATTTCAATTCGTTGCTGGATATAATTCCCATTCTTAAATCATTGTCCACTATCAAAAATGAATCATTGTAACTTATTATGGAATTCACATAAGAATCATGGATAGTGGTAAATACAGGAGATAAAGTATCCTTCTGTAAAATCAATATTTTGCATTTGTTGAGGTTTTCAATGTTCAAAACCAATCCGATCAAATTTTCCTTCACGCTAATGTATGAGGCACCATATGATGGTATATTGACTTTTCCGAATAATTTGTTGAACTTAAATTTAACCAAGTTGAACGAAACAATTTTATTTTGACTCAAAACCACCAAATCTTCTTCTACTAAATTCAATGATCTAATATCTGTTTCCACCAATGTCAAGGTGTCCACAAGTTGAAAATTCAGGTTGAGAATATAAATGAGGTTACGGTGACTCAAAATTAATACTGAACCATCAGAACTTTTGGTTAAATTGACATTTTTACTGTCTGATTTCATCAAGTCCAAAGTCTTGACCACAACCCAAGACTTATTCTTATACTTCCACAATCTTACAGAAGCTTTAGAATCGGCAGTAACAAACCCATTCTGGTATGGCAAAATAGCCAATATAGGAGATGATAAATGAGGATTTATGACTTTGGTGGTTAGCTCCCAGCCACTGTTGTTGATGGGGGCTTTCCAAAATTTCAATGCATAGTTTCTGTCATTATTGCTGAGTAATCCTTCGACTTCATTGTTCTTTATCACATCAAAAGTGCACAACCATTCACCATCTTGGCTAAATTTCAATTGGGTTACTGTAGGGTCCATAAGTTTTATTTCGGTTTTCACTTTCCCCATTGGTAACACAGACGACACAGTTTGATGGAAACTTTGTTCGTGTTTGACCAAATCGTAAACTTGTATGACAGATTTGTTCGGAAGATATAATTGATTAGTTTTGGGGTTAATTTCCATTAATGAATAGGAATTTTTGAAACTGATATTTTTCTTCAAATTTGGCCTTATAGTGTTGATCGACAATCTCGACACCAAGTCAACGGCAGAAATGCACAATAATTCATAGAATCCATCAATGTTCAATAAAAGGTTATAATGGTCCATTTTATTTTCGTCAATAGTAATTTTTTCAATTACACCGTTGAGTCTGGGTAAAAATTGCGTCTTATCGTTATCAATCTGCCATATCACCAATACCTTTTCATCACCACCAGAAACAAGGAAGTTATCATGGAACTGAAGCGACTTGACGGGTCCAATGTGCCATTTCAATAACTTTTCGTTATCATTATCATCGTTAAATATAAGTTGAATTGGTCCGGAAATAGACCCTAATGCTATGACATTGTCGTTGTTCACAGTAATCGACACTATGGGAGACTTATAGTTGAAGTTCTTGATGGTCACCTCCAAGTCTTCAACGTCCTCCACGGGAGGGTTGTTCAAAAACCGGGCAATATTCAAGCTAATGACCTCTTTATTGTCATTTAAAATGGCCAAATATTCGTGATTGGTTGACTTACAGAAATTGACCACGGAAAAAGTTTCATATATTTTGATAATCACCCCTTCTGTGTTTTTGTACAACAAGTTGAGCTGTTTCGTCTTTGCCTCATAGCTGATAAATAACAACCCACCATCTGTGTACTGTTTTATAACGCTTTGGATACCAGTTTCTATGGGTTCAGACCTCACTATTGGATTGCTGACCTTTTCCTTCCAGTTGATTGTGAGGATTTCGTTCTTCTTGTATACCACCACATTACTGCTATTCTTCACATCTAAATGAATATCTGTGGCCCCCAATAAATCTAAATCAACGGTTCTGGTGCATTGTCTTGTAGATATGAAATACACCCGGAGCTGATAGGCGAACAAGGCAATGAAGTACCTCCCATCTTCTGCATAAACACCTGCAATGTTCAGACTAAACGGTAAGTTTGGTATCTTACCTCCACCAACGTATGTAAGTGACCAATCCATACCTTTCACCTTTGTTACTGAAAAGTTTTAAATTTCGCATCTCTTCTCATATATACAAAAAGCGTGTATTTGCCAATATAGTGATGTGGTTCGCACATTAACCAAGTAAAAAACTTTTCAACTATATCGAACCAAGATGATCATTCCAATCCGTTGTTTTTCATGTGGTAAAGTTGTTGGTGACAAATGGGAGGCATATTTGGACTTGTTGCAGGATGAAACTATCACCGAAGGTGATGCATTGGACAAGTTGAAGTTGAAAAGATACTGCTGTAGAAGAATGGTGTTGACCCATGTGGATTTGATTGAAAAGTTCTTACGTTATAATCCTTTGGAAAAGAAAGAGATCAGTTGAGTATGAATAATGCCCTTTGTTGCTGGAGCAACTATTACGAACAAAAAAATAAGAGAGAGCTAAGGTTTTACGTATTGCAGAAGCAAATATTATCAGGTTAGAACTAAATCAATTTGTATCATTAGAACAACTACCATCAAAACAAACCAATACCTATCGCCAGAAAACGCTTATCGCCAAAACAAATATCACCAAAATTAAGATCACCAAATATCCTTCCATCAGAGATCCTGCATTACTCACTATTTACTTTGTTAAGTATTCTGTATATTAAATTTTATAATACATATGTCAAATTTTGGTCCGTGTGGATCCTGTAATGTTACAACTAGATCAACAACTGTTAAAGTAAAAACTTAAGTTGATCGATATTATTAATGCTCTTTTTGAAGTCGTTGTAGTTCAAGTTGCTTTGCACCAACTTCAATCCGATATTGTTGTTGTTTGATAAAGTGATTAGCGAAAGCGATTCCATATTGGTGACAATTTCAAGGAATTCTGACATCCTGACTTTCGTTAGCTTGCCGGAAGACAATTCGGTCTTTTTATAGTAATCGTAAAATGTGTTTAAATTTGCATTCCCCTTGAAGGTACAATCACTTTCGAGTCTCAACAAGTAAACAAGAATGATTCTTTGAATGTAGGTCAATTTGCTCAAAATATTTCCGCCATAGTTCAAATTACACACTTTTGCTACTTGACTGATGGACACTTTCGGAGCCGTCATGACAGTATATCCCAGTAACTCCTGTGGCAGTTTCGCTTTGATTTCCTGTTCCAAAAGTTCAATACTTTTGTATAACACATCAAAACATTTTCGTAAATCCCCAGTGGTGGACGAGATCTTCTTGCAGCATAATAAAACAGCTGAAGAATTGACAATGGGCAAAAAGTTAGAATCGATATTTTCCTTATCCAATTCGATCAATGACCTCAATTTATCAGTAATCACTGCCTTCATTTTATCGAACGTATATGGTTTGAAGCTGACGACTTTAGGACGTAAGCTAGTCTTTTCGAGCTTTGGTAACAATTTATCAGTTAAATCTAAGGAGTTAGATATTCCCACCAAGATCAACTTAGTCTTGAGTCTATCGTTATACTTTTTGTTTGATAACCGGAATAACTCAAACAATACCTCTTGGTTTGTGGTCAAAAGAGAATCCATCTCATCCAAAACCACCATCACGGAGTTGTACCCCTTGTATCCGTCGGCCAATGTCTCATACAAGGTTTTTTTCGTTCCTAATTCGTTGCACACTTGTTTGAATACTTCACAGGGACTCTTCAATATCATGCAGTTCATCTTGATTAATTTACATGTCTTACCACCAAGAGAGATGGATTGTTGGATCGTATCCATGTTTCCAAGCATATCCAACGACAAGTCGAGCTGTGCAGTCTTCCCACTCCCTGGTGGGCCCGCTATATACATACTGTCACAACTGCCATGTAAAATATTGGCCTTGAAAAATGAGTTGATAAACTCCCCTTCTTCTTCTCTGCCCACTAAACATCCACTATTATGCTCCTGTGTTTTTTGATGTCCTCTCTGGAAAATAGATTTGGTCCGAGAGTAGATATTTGACTTGGGTTTTGTGGGAGTGTTGGGGGGAGAAAACAAGCTTCTAACTGCCTTGTCATCGGGCTTGATGTCAAAATCCAATACTCTTTTCTTTTCAGGTGTCACTGGAGGGGTGACAATATTAGTGGTATCTCGTAACACCTTGGACTTCTTAATTGAATTGAGCAGACCATCGAAATTCTGACTTCTTTTTCTTAACATGGGAAAATGGTTTGTGCTTCGAAATTCAAGATAATCTGTTCTTTATATATTTTCAGCAGGAAACCAAATTCGGTTAAATGAGACGCGTCAAATTGGCGAAATCGCGAGGCAGGGTGAGATGCCACCTGACACAGGGGAGGCACATCACACAAGTACCAAGCACCACACGGTAAACCGTGAGATGGGCCACTTTAGCTAGAACAAAACAGTGCATTATCCCTGGTCCCTTTTGTGGTTATCAAAAGCCTAATTTTCCAACTTGGCCTCATACTCCTTTAAAATGCCCGTCAACACATCATTCTTCCTCACCACCATGTACAAGTCATCAGCGTGGATGACAGTTCTTTCGGCGTGCTTGGCAAACATTTCCAAGTCTTCCCCGAGGTTCAAAATTTGATTCATTGTAAGCTCCACCAACGAAGCGACGAACATTGGAGTGGCATTGACCCCGAGTTTTTTTGTCTCTTGTTCAACCACTTTTGATACCATCAAGAACAATGATGATCTGAGTTGCGACTGGGTGTCTTCCCTGTTTTCAGTCATGGTATAATCAAAAGTAATCTTGTTTTTAATTATCTGGTGATAAACACTTTTTTTTTCGGGATTTCTGGTGCCTTCCTGCTTTTGAGAAAAAATAAGTACCAGGGGCTTTTTGAAAACCACAACTTCTAACACAAAAAAGGCATCTGAGGCAAATATTCTTGCCTATAGGCATCCTACACACACAGAATCCTTTTGCATGCACCACTTTTTTTTCGAAAATCCCCCACAACTCTCTACTTATACGAAATTAGATTAAGGTTAGGTTCCGAACAATAGAAATGTTCGATTAAATCGGCCCCAGATTCTCACATTGTTTGTCAAACACCACACATAAAACACTCCAAAAGAAAACGCAAAACTGGTACAATCAAACATGTACACAAAGAGGTAACCAAGGAGCTAAAAAAGCCTAAAACAAGGCAACAGAGTGGTTGCAAAACACCCCGTTTGCTCTTTAGCCCCCTCCACTCCCCCCGACAACTCCGAGACATTCAACCCTTACACCTACCACCCACACCCCAACATTCCGTCTGCCTTCAACAACACCGCACACCCCTCTCGCTGCATATAGCTCCTCAAAATATACACTCTTACATTTTCGAGACTCTCACTACTCCTTTTTTTCTGGGAAATTTCACTCAATGGCAAGAACTGTGTCTGATGTCCATAACTAGAATCAGAAAAGGCCTTTCCTACGTCATAGGCGAATCCACCGACAATGAAAACCACATTCTACCTATCAATGCAATGCAGTATTCTCCTCGACGCCGACAGTTGGTTACCGGGGGTCGAGACGGGGTTATAAAAGTATGGAGTAGCGATCACCTGGACTACCTAAACGTCACCCATGACGAGGGCGTGGACGAAGAAAATGGAGACGGGAGGTATGATGACCCCAATGAGAGTTTGTTAAGACTAGAGACCTCGATCTCATCAAACCCGTTGAGTTACCATGGCATAACTAATGATTACCTGGTGGTAGAAAATTATAATCTTCACTTTGATTGGATTAACGATTTGCAGTTGATTAACGACGAAGCTGCACTAGTGACATGCTCATCTGACTTATCATTGAAACTTATAGACTTGAACAGTGAATGTGCTACCGATAACAAGATACATAAATTCTCCAACGTGCACACAGATTATGTTAAGAAGTTGTCTTTTTTCAACAATTACCACAAAAACATTGTAAGTGGTGGATTGGATGGAAAAATCGTGTTGTGGGACTTGAACCTCTTGACGCCTGATCGAGTTATTGAAAATATCGCCAATAGTGCTATAACTAATTCCATTTATTCATTAGCTAATGATGGTTCTAACTTGATCAGTTGTGGTGGTCCCAATAATACTATTAACATATTTGATAAAAGGCAAGACCTTCCATTTGTGAAAAAGTTGATCGGGCATCAGGACAATGTACGATGTCTTCTTATGGATGAAAATTTCATTCTATCGGGATCTTCTGATTCTACCATCAAGCTTTGGGATTTAAGAAACTTTAAAATATTACGAAATTTTGACTTTCATGATGACCCGATATGGAGTATTACTGCAAGTGCAAGTCATTTCAAGACGTTTTACTCGGCAGATAAAGCGGGAAATATCGTTAAAACTAATTTAAACTACTACAATGTGCACAATAGTGATAATCCATCCAACAATATCATCAATGACAAAGTGGGATTATCCACCCTTGTTTGCAAATGTGATACCCCAATTATAAACCTTTGTGTTGAAGCCGATCAAAAGGGCAATGATATTTCCCTATTTTCCAGCACCGACATGGCCCTATCAAGAAACCACATTCCCCACATCGAAGATGTGGCCTATTATCAATACCTCAGAATGTCTCAAGAAACAGACAATCAGATGTTCAAGGATGAACTTTGTGATGATGCAAACCTCAACAGTGATTTGGACTCTGAATTCTATGACTTGGTCAGTCACTTGTCCATGGACACAAATCTCGATATCCAATCTAATATGTCGGCTTCAAATAATCCGGGTATAGATGAACTGGACACTTCAGAATACACTTCGATGTTCCTTAATACCAATGGTGGTGGACCTTCAATGGAATTCGTCAATGTGGACAAAAATGCCCGGTCTAAGCCTAATAAGTTCATAAACAATGTGCCAGTTGAAATACTTCTTAACCCCATTCGGCCTGATCAAATATCATTGATTCCTTTCAATAAGCAGTCATTTCACAAATACCCATTGACCCCCAAAAGTATCATAGCCAAGAGACTTTTTAACAACAAAAGGTCGATGTTGGTGTTGTATTTAAACGGGGATATTTCCATCTGGGATATCTTTATATGCAAGAAACTGAAAACTTTCAGTTATCGAACAGATAAGCCAGTGGAAATGACCAGTGAAATGATTAAAAAAAGAATTAAGGATATGGATGATATTTTCCAAGAGTACCAAACTACAGATACGCTTAATAATTGGTGTGAAGTTGAAATTAAGTCAGGCAAATTATTGGTAACCATTGGAGAAACTAACTTCAATAATGTTGAGATTTATTATGATGAGTTGATACAGAGCTATCCGTACTTGAAGATTGAATTGGATGCAGAAGCACAAGCGAACCCTAAAGTAAATATTACAGGCGATGACAGGCTTCAATTATCAAGAATCTTGTTAAATTCAATGTTCCACCAATACGCTTTATTCGAGTGGGATTTTGACAAGGAATTAAGAGATGAATTGAGACACCACAAGAAATCGGAACCACCAACACCCACTAAGGAGACCTTTGGCCGTATCAAGATGTTAGCCAGGATGTCTTCTGGGAATAATTTTCCCACGCTTTCTTCAATGACATCCAATAAGTCATCTAATAACAACAGCCAAACCAACAGCACAAATGCCAGCGTGCATGATTTAAGAATTGATGGCGATACCGAGCAGCCTCATGATACACCAGCTCAGGAATATGACGATTCCATCAATTGCCTTTTACGTGACAATAAGACCAAATATTTGGAAAGTATTCAACAATCCAAGTATAAAACCCCAGAAACGTGTTTGAGGATTTACTCCAACGATCAAGATTTAAACAGGAACCACTTGACAGGAGAAGATTCCATCAATTACAAACCACTCATAAATTTAAACGAATTACCCCAGGACCTATTAATCATTATATTCGAAAACTCACCTCATTTAGGAAACTTAAGAGACGTTTTCAGTTTTAGGCTAAGTGAATTGAAGAACTTAGACTCTAAAGCAAAAGAAAATATGGGCTTTATTAATGATTTGAGAACTTACCTTCCCAAATGGATTGGACAACCAATTTTGTATGATCGGTTTCCCATTAAAGAAAGTCCCAAAATTGCATTCCAATTATTAGAATTGGATTATACAACCTTACCACCGGAAAAGAAAATTAACGGAAAATCACAAAGGAAAATTAAAAGGTTGCCAGTGCTTGAATCTTCTATCAAGCTTACTAGTCACAACATGCTTAGAGTCAGTAAAATATTAAGTTATCTTACAGAGAAATTTGATTCTAGAACTAGTGAAATGAAAGATAAACTTCCTCCATCGGAATGGTTGGTTTTAGAATGTAGGGGACAAGAATTATTACCCAGTATGACTTTACAAACTATCAAATCCAAAATTTGGAAATCGAGTTCAGATATCGAGTTAAGATTTAGACGGAACTTCGATACTTAGATTATATACGAAGATAATGCATGCAACTTAGAACATACGTAAGAACGTAATGTAACATCGATGTAGTGATATAACGGGACACAATCAGGTATGTTTCCTTGATAGTGTACATTAATAACCACTTTAATCTGTCCAAAGTATTGTCAACAGCTAATCAATTGCGCAAAAACTTCACCAATAGAACCCCTATCAAACAACCCATGGTGTGGCTCCCTAACTTAATAGGAGAGCCACGAGTTGAAGGAATTCCAGGTAACCTGGGCGAAGTTTACTGGTTTCCTTTCCACGCTTGACCAGTTGCCAAATTTTTTGGAGTACAACTTTCAAAGAACTTGAAAACTTTTCGGGGCTCACTTTATATATGATGCGATATCCGGGTAACGGTTGGATTCTTTGATGAGGTATTCAGTAGTAGAGTAAAATAACGGGTTATATTGTGCGTTTGCGCTACTTTCATAGAGGATTCGATGATGTTTTCAAGCAGATGCTTTTTCAGAAGCATGTTATTCTGCAACTTTGATGTGAATTTTGCAATACAAATATTTTTCTTGAATTGAAAGTAGCGTTGATTGATCTAAAGAATAAGGTGCCAAACCAGATGCTACCGGAAACTTTACCTTCATGAACTAGAGCTATTCTCATTAATATATTTATTTTGAACTGGTATACGTTTCATCTTTAATAACCTCTTTCCATCTCGCACGACCATATTTGCAACCAGTTTGTGCATGCACACAGTGGCTGCGTAACGGAATGTAGGTGGATACTAATGGGCTATATTTTGGGTAAAATTGTGTGACGCTTCTGTCTGTACTTCAAACACCACCTTTTTTCAACATCTTTTGGCTTGAATCACATGGACTCAACCCCATATTTTAAGTATGAAAGCAAGAAATCGCGAAAATCAAACTCACATTTGATCAATTTACAATGTCACTGGATCTGTTCATGTATGATACCATCATAACGGTGTTCTCACGCATAGTGACTGTTCTTGTATTTCTCATAGGTAACACCATCACAATCGTTCAGTACGGCAATGAAAACTATCCACAAGCAACGCATATCTCTCTACAAGTATTGGGAGTATACGTGGCATATAAGTTTGTAAAGAGGGCAGCAAGGTCCTGGTTAAATATGGTATTATTCACAATTAAGGCCACATTTTTTCTAGTGGCAGTGATGTTGGCGTCGGCGGTATATCTCAGGGGATCGAAGTTTTTGGGGCAGGATATAGGTTTTATTAAAGGTCTATGGGATACCTATAACAGGGGGCCCGTTGCAGAAAGCTTTGGTGATCACGTTAGAAACACCGTGTATAACACATTCATTAACAGGTTGTTTTCCCAGCAACAGTCTGGCTTTTTTTCTAGTGACACAGATAAGAAACAAGAGAAGAAACAAAAGCAGAAAACCACAGGTAAAAAGAAAAGCCAAAAGAATGCAAAAAAAGGAAAACAGTTCGAGAAGGAAGCGACCAACTTTCTTAATGATCATGGTATTGAGATTGACGAAGAGTATTTGGAATACTTCAATGAACATTTTGGAGCTGGGGAGGGCAAGCAGGACCCCATTAAGTTTATGGATAATGTGAATGAGGCATTGAACGGCTTGGGAGTGGATTTGAATCAGATGGGCGATTTCATGGACAGGTTCAATCTTTAGATACACTTTACGGGAATTCAAACTTTGGGTACTCTTTACAGGACATGTTCAATCCTTAGCTATTTTTTACTTGAGCGTTCAACGCACGAATGGTTTGGCATAGACTAAGCCAAAATCTAAACTTACATATTGTCAAAGATCCGGGTAATGGTTACTCTGGAGAACACAAATAGTACTTTGAAAGTACCGAATCAGACTAAACTCCATTTGTTATGTAAAAGCTAGCTCTATATTCATAATAAATATTTCACACTTTAGTGTCTTTCTTGGCCTCAGGCACTTCATCTACACACTGGAGTCCTCTATCTTTCACGAAAAATGCACTTATAAAACAATAACCCATAAGAGGTATTGACACATAGAAATAGTTCCGTATAGCTTTCATGTACATCTTCTTTACCACCAAAACCTGTGCATCACTGAGTCCTTCGATCTCAATCCTATTATAAACATGCCCTTTCAAGTAGGAAAGGTAGTCCACCGGAATATCTTGGTACTTCTTAGGATCAATGAGGGCCTTGGAGATTTCACGTACAAGACTGTTTGACACTATCAAAGAAGCTATTGCCACACCGAATGCTGCACCAAAATACCGAATAAAGTTTCTGGTGCTTATGACAACAGCTCTTTGAGACTTTTTAGCCTGTGCTTGTACTGCCACCACTGAAGGTTGAAAAGTACACCCCACTCCACATCCCATAAGGAGTAAGACCCCGGCAATAGTACCAGAACTGGTATGGACATCGAAAATCAACATGAGGCAAAGGGATAAAAGCCACACTCCATACCCTGCAAGAATAACGTACTTATAATGGCCAGTTCTCGATATTATTTGACCTGCAAGGGTGGAAGTTACAGCCTGAAGAAGCACTAGACTCAAAAGAATAATGGCAGAGTGAAGTTCATCATGACCTAAAACAATTTGAAGGTAATAAGGAAAGTAGTACTGGAACGAGAAGTACACGAATCCGTACAAGAAATTTGACGAAAATATGAGGTTCAACAGCACTGTCCGGAATAGACTCAAAGGAATCATGGGTAATTTGGGGTTCTTCCACTCAATGACCAAAAAAGTTACAAAACAAAGACCTCCGATAATTAACATCACAATAACCAACACACTATCCCACTTGTAAGTGGAACCTCCTCCATTGAGGGGTATCAAAATCATTGTAAGCCCTGCAGTGCTGAAAAATATGCCAATATAATCGATATTCTGAAACTTTTCCTTTTTTGTCAATACCGAATTTAAATGTTGTTTCCTATTATCAACAAAAAAGTAGGTGGTCACAAGTTGTAAGGCCACTAATGCGGGCATCATATGATAGAAGCTTCTCCAGCTAGAGGTCTTAATGAACCCTGACATCAAAAAGGGTCCTAAAGCGTTTCCGAGCCCTACATTGGCACCTAAAATCCCCTGATACTTTCCCCTCTGCTTCAAGGTGACAATATCGCTGATAAGAACCATGGTCATAGCTTGTATTCCCCCAGTCCCTATACCAGCAAAAGCCCGGAAGATATAGAACTGAACACCAGTTTGAGCAAATCCACAGGCCAAATCTGCCAAGCCTAATATTAACAAAGAATTTAATAGCACAGATTTTCTCCCAAATATATCAGCCAAACGACCAAATAGTACTTGGAATACACAGTTGGCCAATAAAGAAGCAGTTCCTGCCCAATTAATGGTTTTTTCAGCCTTCAACTCTTTGGCCAAAACAGGTAATGCTATAGTGACAGCCGTTTGATCCATAAAAGATGTGAACACATTGAACGACATAATTGACAAAGCTACAATGAGCTCTTTTGTGGGCAAGATGTTCATATGAGCATCGCCGAGTCTTTCCCCAAGATCTTTCTGTTGCTCTACCTTTTCATCTCTGGCAGACACAGGCATACTCGATCCTGCCTCCTGGGTTATATCACCCGTAGTAGTATTAGACATTTGCGTACAGTATTAAACTAACAGTACTCAATTAGCAGCACCAACTTGATAATATAAAGCTATTAGTCACAGACAACGGGAATCGGTGCTTACTTATTTCAGCACCAATGCAGGCTTTTAACGGAGTTTGCACCGAAGCCCTAAAAACCTCACGTCAAATCCGGATGTGCCCCATCTGAGACCAAAAGCGGGTCCGAGATGAATTAGCAACAGGACACTTGTGATTGGTCGGTGCTTAAGAAAAGAGGGGTGACTTGGTGCTACATCTAGCCGTTACAGAAGAGCAATACCAAAAGAGCAATACCAAAGAAAAGCGTACCGGACCCGAAACATTCTGATCCGCAAATTAAAGAACGATAATGTGCTGCACAAAATCATTCTTTAAGATCCATTTACCTCAATTTTTTATTTTGCTGCCAAAAACTATAGGTTTTCTCTTCAGAATAAAGTTTTGGGTGCAACATAAGTATTTAATGTTGCAAATTTTACACCATGTAGACTGAATCAGTGGTGGTCAGGAGCTTACAAAGGCACCAAGAAGGTCTTTTCATGAAAACGGTAGTGGAAAATACGAGTTCCAAAGTTGAAAATAAAATGAAATAAACCACACCTTGTAATTTAAGACACAAACATGGCAACAATCTCTAGAAAACGTAACAGAGACACACAAGTATGTGTGATCTACAAGAGGAGAAAAACCAACGTGGTAAAGGACATCCCTGTTCCATGATGGCAATACTTATCACCAACTGATTGTAACAAGAAAGAGTGTTTCGACCTTTTACAGAAACCTTTTGTTAAAAACCTGGACGCACTCACCTACTCAGCACCCGATACTTTTCAATATGGTTTTCTCATAAAATGCTAGACTGCTTTATTGAATATATGGCCAAGGATGATGTGCTCGAGTTTTACTAGAGAACAAACAACCTGAGTTAGGTGACGACCACATACAATCACATCTTATAATTGAATGTAGTGACTCCCAGTTGGAACTGATTGGAAGAAGAAAGACAATCTGACACCGGGAGTCACTTTATCGACCCATGGCCACCAAAAAGCAGACAGTAAAGTGCTGCGGCCAGGGATTTCAAAAACGAGAAGAAAGTCAGAGTAACGATATTATGAACATTGCAAACGAGAACAGGATTTGAAGGCAACACGTTTGGTGTCAACTGCATTGACGGTATCTCATTGGACCAGCCGTTGAAGGAGTGCAGGAGGCAGATTTTTGTAAAAGCGGCTGTTAAAGAACGCCTAGTAACAGTACTTCTAACAGAACTTTCCTAATTCGCGGCATGAAATTTAAAGTACAAATATACCTTACATTTATCATTAACCAAAAATATTGGTCTTGAATCAGGGAAAATGGTCAAAGACACTATATTGTATGATGTATTAGGGGTTGCACCTACAGCCACCGATGCTGAATTGAAAAAGGCTTACAGAAAACAAGCCATTAAATTACACCCCGATAAGAACGTCAATGATCCAGATGCCGCTAATAAGTTTCAAGAATTGGGTGAAGCTTACGGAATCTTGAAGGAAGCAGACAAAAGAGCCATTTATGATGAGCTTGGTAAAGCGGGAATGGAAGAAAGGAAGGTGAATAGTGAGGCAGCAGATATTGACCCCGCAGAGTTTTTTACTATGATATTTGGTGGTGATAGCTTCAAGGACTGGATTGGAGAGTTGAGTATGTTGAATGATTTGAGCAAAGCAGCAGAGGTACTAGAAGAAGATGATGACGGAACCGGAAAATCCGCTGCCCCCACTACGGGTGAATCTACCGAAGGCTCTGCGAACGAAGCTGGTAAGAAATTCGACGAATTGACCGTCAGAGATGACAACACAGTCCCTGACCAGAAAGACAACACTTTGACCACAGAAGCTATCAACAGGAAAAAAAAGCAGAAGATATCCAAGGAGCAGAGAGACGATATGATGAGACTTCATGAAGAGAGTAAAGCCAAAGAAGAGGTTAGAGTTAACCAATTGGTTGAAAAGTTGTTGAAGAAAATAGACAAGTATGAGACGGTCAAGGAGAACCCTACTTCCTTGAAAGGTTTCACCACCCAATTGAATGAAGAATTTGAAGACTTGAAAATTGAAAGTTTTGGTCTTGAGTTACTTCATTTAATAGGTAAGATCTATAAATCTCAAGCGAATGCTAGGTTACTGTCTTCAAAGACATTTGGAGTGTCTAAAATATTCACAAATGCCAAATCAACTGCAAATACCGTCAAAAATGGGTACTCCATTTTGAAAACAGCTTTGGATGCCCAAGCGTCCATGGAAGAGATGGTGGCAGAACAAGAAACTTTGCAACAAAAAGAGAAATTGACCCCTGAAGATCAAGCCAGAATGGCAGAAATGGAGAGATTGATCACCGGTAAGTTCTTGGCAACAGCATGGGCCTCTACAAAATTCGAGGTTACGGGGATCTTGAATAAGGTCTGCAACAAGGTATTAAATGACAAAACATTGGGCAGAAAAGAACGAAACAACCGAGCCAAAGCCATCGCATTTATTGGAGAGTTGATGTCTAAAGTAGAAAGTTCACCTGAAGAAACAGAGGAGGCCAGGATGTTTGAAAGGATGATGGCCGAAGCCAGTTCTAAGAATCAGAAAACCAAGAAGCCGTTTGATGAAAAGGAGTTTGAGAGCTATATGGCCAAATTTGCCAACGAAAAGGAGTCTGAAATGGAACAAAATGCTACTTTTGATGAGAAGAAGTAATCTCTGAGTAAGAAACTAAAGAGGAGAAGCACTAACTTCTTTGACAGAAAAGGTATAGACAATACGTATAAATACACTTCCGTTAAATCTTTGGTTGGTACACGGGTTGAATATTTTCGCTCTGTTTCGGAAAAAATTATTCATCACACCTTTCAGTCGTCCTTAAGTATTTATATTTATTCATCAACCATGCCCACCAAACAAGAAGTGTTGAAGCTATACAAATCGTTATTGTCCAAATCCTTCAAATTCGATAACTATAATTTCAGAGAATACAGCAAACGAAAAGTCAAGGACGAGTTTAGGACAAACAAGTCATTAGCTTCTGCCAAGGATATCACCAAATTTTACAACGACGGAATAGATCAACTAGCAGCGTTGACTAGGCAAACCACAATCTCCCAAATGTACACCTTTGATAAGCTTGTTGTTGAGCCATTGAAAAAGCATCATTAATAGCCGATAATTCTCGGATGCTGATTTTAGCAATATTTCAACTTAACGCTAACATTTGCTACCTTTCACCTTGTATGTATAAGAATATTATGAACCAATCAACTCCCTCATGACGAATGTTGCATTGCACAGAAACCAGAACTTAAACGAGTATCAGCCGAGGTGTTTGTAATCGTTCCTCTGCCACTCTACCTCTGTTTTACTGTGTCATTGTACACTTAACAATGTCGGTAGAAACTACCCCCCAATGTGTCAAAGCAAGAGAATATTAAAACGTGGCCTGACAATATAAAATTTGTCTCTTTTTTTCATGTAGCATTGGCGTTGGTGCAGCTACGAAACACAACTACACCAGTCAAAGAACACTCAAACATTTGGTTCGTCTAGAGATGCCATGTTGAGAAAAAATGCCGTTGGCAGCTCTTGATCCTTTGAAATCGCCACATTGTTTCAAATGGGATCGGTTGCTCGATTCCAGGAGATAAGGTGTGCACCGGATTAGGTCACCGTTACTCCGTTATGAGTGATCAAAAACTTTAGTTCGGAACCGCCAAGCCAGGCACAGAACTTTGACATGGTTGACTGAAATTAAACTCCGCCTGCTTGTGGTACATGTGCGAAAGGCTGTGCACAGGGGTTCATGGATACACAAGTTCAAATGATCGAATGATCATAGCTCTCAATAAACTAACACCAACGGCTGGGTATTAGAAAGAACATTTTAGCTAAATAACCCTAACTTAAAAGAGTAATGAGCCACCGATTAATCTGATAAAAATTCCACTTTAAGCTGCTCCTACATAGTTAATTTAAGCTGTTCCTACATAGTTAATTTAAACAATGCTTTCAAGATTATGAGCTTTGCAGCCTTTTCAGTTCTGGCCAATCGCTTTTGTGGTGTCAAGCCTGATCCCTACCATTGTGACAAGCCATAATGCCTGCTAGGAGTCTTAACTATATATAGAAGGCAATTCCAAGGGTATTTCACAATAGAGGAAAATGAACTTGGTTTTCTTCGCTATATTGTATAGTGTAATGGCTATGGAAATGCCTGAGATCTATCACCACTATGACATCGCGGTGGAGGCATGTTCTGATGCAATAGAAGGGGTTGCTAATCTTTGCGCAATCCAATCGAGAGAAGGTCCTTATCTTTGTTACTGTTCCACTGACGCTGCACTCACTAGTTTTATTGATTGTGTAGCAAAAGGCTACAATAACGACACCTCAATATACCAAAAGTTTGCTTCTGAGTGTAAGGCAAAAGCGAATGAATCTATTACAGTTGACCAAATGTGGAACATATATAATGCAAATATTGGCAACATGAAAAATGTGCTGCAAATCGAAGGGTTCAATGCTAGTAGTCTCTATGACCAACCAGTGTTATTAGACTATAATGAATTTGAACTCACAAAAAGATATTCCAGAATCGATAATATGAATACAAACTATGCCCAATGGTTTGGTTATGGACTTATGGGTTATTGGGTTTTTGTTCTTTTGGTGGCAGCAATGGTTAATTGGACCATCCATTTATTCCCCTCTGGCGCACAATACTTTGCTGGTCCTATTTCCAATAATTACCGAAAGTATGTCACTTTAAGTGCTACTTATAAGAAGAGGAAAGCCAATGCTTATAAATCTGGCTTCTTGGTACCGTCAAGAATGGAATCTATCATTATATTTGTATTTGTTTTACTTACTGCCATATTTTGTGGAATCGGTATATCTGCTGTACCCGGAAACATAGTATATCCTAGTATGGTTGGATCCGTGGCTAGGTTGTTAGCTATAAGAACCGGAACTTTAGTGGGGTTTATTCTCCCATTGTTGATCTTATTCGCTGGTCGTAATAATTTTTTGCAATGGTGCACAAGATGGAATTTTGCAACCTTTATAACTTATCACCGATGGGTTTCAAGAATTGCTGCTTTACTTGTGATCATCCATGCAATCGCTTTCACTATTAGCGACACGATAAAGATGTCCTATAAAATTCATATGTCACTTCCTTTTGTTCGGTGGGGAGTAGTGGCCGGTGTTGGTGGTGGAATTATATTGGTGCAAGGCTTATTATTTGTGAGAAGAAAGAGTTACGAATTGTTCTTGGCCATCCATATTTTGATGGCGTTATTCTTTATTGTTGGTGGGTATAAGCACACGCTAGTATTTGGATATGGTCCCTACTACTGGGCTTCAATCGGTGTGTGGGCCCTTGATAGAGCCATCAGGTTTTCTCGTTTGATAAGTTTTGGCGCACCAACAGCCCAAGTCACTTTATTGGCAGATGAGACTCTACGGGTAGTTATTCCCAAGCCATCTTACTGGCATGCTATTCCAGGGGGACACGCTTTCATTCACTTTTTAAAGCCTTCCTGTTTCTGGCAATCACATCCTTTCACTTTCACGGATTCCAATGAAGAGGGCAACTACATTGTCATGTATATCAAATTAAAAGGAGGAGTCACCCATGGGATCTATAAATGCTTGAACAAGTGTCCCTTAAAATCGGCAGGAATCAGGGTGTTGGTGGAAGGGCCTTATGGAGAGGCTACCTCTGCTCGGAAGTATAAAAATGTGGTGTTTATCGCTGGCGGTAACGGGATTCCAGGGATCTACTCCGAATGTATTGACCTTTCAAGAAGAACTCAAGAGAGTGGCAGTGGTCCTCGTTTGAAGTTATTTTGGATTATAAGAGAATGGAAGTCTTTGGCGTGGTTTTTCCATGAATTGAAAATGATTGACAAGACCAATATTGATGCTACTATTTATGTGACTAAGCCCCAGTTGGATTTGGAGAAGGGCTTGTCCCATCTAAGGCCAATTTTGAACGACTCAGAATCGTCCAATTCCGTTATCCTTCAACACGAAGCTCTAGAACGAGATAAAGAGAAGTATGCTGATGATGACCTTGAGGCAATTAGCCTTTACGATATGGTTTCCGTTGTCAAAAAAGAGTTGCCACATATTAAATTCATTGAACACAGACCTGATATGACACAAGTTATCTCGCACGAGATTGAGCAAACTGATGGTTCATTGGCGTTTGTTACTTGTGGCCATCCGGTGATGGTGGATGAAATCCGGTATGAAGTTTCAAACAACTTGGACAAGTCGAAATATAGAATAGAGTACTTTGAGCAGTTGCAAGTATGGGCGTAGGTGGTGATTATTGATTAAATAATATGGATTTTTATTGACATTATTGAATGGCTGCAAAAGATTTGATTGCGAAAGAGCACACACAAGCTTTTTGTGAAGCAATCATTATCATTATTTATTATCGTATACACCACTTCCTAGAATGAAAATGTAAGCCTATCTAATTCAGGAACTACCAAAAGATTCTCTTCCCCATTTTTCGTGGTAACGTCCACTGTCAAGTCATTGTTGACAAACTTCACCAAAAACTTGGGCAATGTAAGCTTTCCGACGGCCAAGGGTATCAATATTAAATCAAACTGGTCAGTTTCTAAATTCTTACTGAGGTCTAAACAAACCTGCTTTTTCTTGAATCCAGAAGCCAACCAGTTTTCATCATTGAGTAGATTAATGTAGAAAATTTCCAACAGTTCTTCTTCCAAGATAGAAGATTCGGCAATGATGGAAAGATCTCCTTCGTGATCTGTTAAATCAGGTCTTGATTTCCATCTAGTGCATGATTCCACCAAAACATCAACTATAATAGGTTCCCCTACTAGATATGTATCCTTTTTGTCAAATCGGAATTCTATCGTCTGAAGAACATCGATCTTTGGTACAGGTACTAGTATGTCTAGGGTATTAAAGGGATTGGGTTCGGAACCATCATGTGCAACCGATATCGTGTCGAGAAGGGTCTTCTTGAGCTTCTCTTGAAACAAAGGGTCGATGAATCTCAAAGTCTCCGCAAGGTGGTCCGAAATATCTGCAGTATTGGTCACCACAACCTTAGATTCACACGAATATGCTTGAAAATCGTATTTGAGCTTGGGTGAGATCAAACCTAAATAGTAGTTGGTAAACTGGTGTAACTCCTGAGTTTCAAAGGCATGCAAAACCACAGAATCCAATTTTCTTTGACATTCCTCTAAGATAGATGAGTAATTCACAGTCAATTGAAATTTGTCAGAAAACTTGATTTTGTAGTTGCTATTTACAACGATTTTGTAAAAGGAGGTAAACATTTGACTGAAAGACACTATGTCATTTGCAGATTTTGCAGAAGGAGCAATAATGTTATAGTCTTTTGTATTTTGGGAATTTACCAATTTGGTGGATATCACTCGAATGGGAGATTGAATGGTCGGGGAAATTTTAAAGTTTGAAAACGTGTAGTTTACTTTGAATGTATCTTGAACTGAAACACTAATCATCAACCTCAAATCAACTGTCTTATTGATAGTGAATTCGTGGGCTTCATTATCAATAGTAAAAATGGCTTTTAGGGTCAAGCTAATAGTGCTGCTATCGGAAGTCAACTCTACCGGTATTTTCATGCAATATTCCTGGTTCTTGTCCAAAGACCTCACCACGTCTGAGAACGCATCTTTATGCAATTTGAAATTCTGGATGTTGGAAATGCTTAATTCTAAGTTCTTGACATCAAACAAGCCATTTTTGATCTTTAATAAAACTGACTGAGATCCCAATAAGTACTGGGGATTCGTGGTTATATCACAGTTGAAATGGTCTGAATATGGGAAGAAGTAAATGGAATTGGTTTCAGAAGGAGCGTGTACCAATTGGTGTTGTATTACCGACTCATCCAAAATTGAATTATTGATATAGGGCATAACGTCGAACAGATGGGTCAACTTCAACTTCGAATTGATGTTTATCACCAACCTGACGGGTCGATAAAAGCCAACGATGATTTTAGTACTATGCAATTTAATTTCATGCTCATATCCCTCTGTTAGACTAACGTTTTGAGCCTTAAATTCTAATGCTCCAGATAGTTCGAGGACTATCGACTCGAATTTAAGTTGTATCCCATACAAGTTGAACAACTTCAATTTCATGCAATACTTCGAATTGTTAAGGGAAACATATGGATTTAACTCAAAATTGGTCAAGTTCAGCACTGTAAATTCCATATCTGACTCCACACTGTTAACAATTCGATCGAACACTCGGCTCATTTGCTCCTTATCTGCGTTGGGTCTGTTGATATCAATTTTATGAATGGTCATATTAGAAAACAACCTGATATACGATTTCACCAACAATGCTGTATCTTTAAGTTGCAAGCTTTCAATGCATTCTATGTAGATTTTCAACAAAAGCCCTCCCATATAGTTCCAACCTTTGTTTATGAAAAACTCATAGGAATTTTGCAAAATATTCAAACTTTCCTTATAGTCTCCTTGCCTATAATGTAAGATAGCTAGATCAATGCTTAAAACATCGATGGTTTTAGTTCTATTACACAAGACAAAATCTTCAATTGTTGAAACGGTAAACTTCTCAAAGCTTTCATAGAACGTATTTATATCCTTCATCAATACCTCAATGTTCGTGGGAAATTCAGTAGCTGGTATATCATCATCTAAAGAAATATCTTCAAAATCGTGGACCCTAAAGCCTTTTGTTGCTCCTAATTTAGCAAACACTGATCTTTGAAATAATTTCAAGTCACCTCTGAACTCATAAAAGTGAGAAAGATCAACCTCCGTCTCTGCTTTCATATCCTGCACAAGAGGGTAATTTAACATCCAGTCAACAGCATTATAGCAAAAAGGAAGGGACGATTCTCCATTTGTCACCAATTCATTCAAGTAAATTAGGAATTCTTGGAACAAATTAGATATATGAATCGCTTTCATGGAGCTTAGTTTTTCATTCTCAATAAGCTTTATAAGAGACTTGAAGTTCAATGCAAATATATGTGTCACCAAGTTGAAGGAATTGGACTCTTCTAGGATGTTAACTTCAAACCCGCTTAGATACAGTTCCCAGTGTATATCATCCAATTTAGGTATTTCAAACCTGTAACTACCTTTATTTCGCCCATAATATCTTCTAATATATTTTGATGATTCAGATATTATGGTCAAAGAATCTTTGAATAGGTAAAGCTCATCTAATTTTTTGCTCTTCTTCAACATGAGTTCTGCGAATAACATATCTTTGGTTTTGCACTCTTTCAACTGTTCATTCAATGTCTCCATACTCGAGGTGAAAGACATTAGAATTAGCTCTTTTAGTTTGTTGACTAAATCATTGTAGACTTCCAACTTGATGATTTCATTATCGTTTGTTTCCTTAAGTCTGAAATATCTTTCTACGGAATCTGGTACGTGGTTCACACTACTAAACTCCTTTCCATTGACCCCAAAATCCACTTTTAACTTTTCATGAATTGATGTCTTGAATGTGTATTTGTCTTTTTTAATTGGTGTATATAATACAACCAACCATTGGATTCCTGGACTTATCGATGATTTGAGCCACTCCTTTATCAAGGGTCGCACCTGTAGTTTGTACATCTCGAGACTTTGACTCTGTATGAACATTATTCGAACTGTTATATTGGGGTCCACTTTTTTGGGTAATTCTTCTACTAGGTCAATTGGAAGTTTGGGAATTGATTTCAAGCTGGAGGAAGCACCAATCTTCCAATGAAGATTGGTGAGTGGTAGCTTTGACTCAAGACTTGGCTGAATCAACGGGAATATATTGAATGGGTCATAATACCCTATTCTCAAAGTCATACTTCATCAATGTTTTTCATTTCGCGATTCTTTGATCTAGGTTTTGTCCGGGTAATATTAGAGAGATTGAAATTAAGAAATTCTTAGTATTAAAACCTTTACAATTTATTACAACACACTAGCAAGGGTTAGAAAGAACTGGATTCACAGTACTATCTAAGAAATTATACTCTCAAATTACACTTTTTGGGATACTTCCTCTTGTTTCACTTCAGGCTTATATGCATCGCCGTGCAAGTGCTCATCATCAGATTCTTCGTCAGACTTAATTCCATGGTCATCAAATTCATCAACGTACACATCACGATCAATGTCAAACGAAGCATTTCTGTTTTCAGGTCCAAACAAAACGACCAAGCACAAATATACAACCACACAAGCAAGGAAAATAGCCATCACTTTACCATAATCATAAACTGCATCACCATCTGGTGCTGTCATAGGAAATGTCTCCCCAATAGTGGCTTCTATAGTAGAGGAGGCAGATGAACACAAATTACCCAACTGGTAACTCAATCCCACAACAAAAGCTCTATAGTCAGGAGGAGCCAATTCAGATAAATGAGAGGGAACCACACCCCAAGCACCTTGAACCCCGGCTTGTAAGAAAAAGGCGGCAGCATTGATACCGGAGTTTCTGACAAAAACCCAAGGATAGATCATAGCTCCTGCCATTACGGAGGCAATGATGATGGAAATTCTTCTACCAATAATAGAAGAGAGATGACCGAAGAAAAGTCCACCCACAATAGCACCAATGTTAGCAACACTGTTGGTAACGGTAGACCTATCAGAACCATAACCCAATTGTACTGTCAAAAATGTGGGGTAAAGATCTTGAGAACCATGGGAGAAAAAGTTGAAACCAGACATCATAAGGATACAATAAATGAACATCAACCAGTAAGTTTTAACTGTCACTTTACCGTCAGAAATGAAGTTTTTAATTTGAGTTTTTACCGATTGGTCGGCTATAATTTCATCAGGATTCCCATTATTACCCACCAATTTGGCATGTCTCATCTTCAATTTGGCTGCTTTGATCAAATAATCATCAGTTTCTGGTAACAACATTCTCCAAATAGCGAAAATAACAGGAGGACCAGCTGAGAACCAGAAAATTGCTCTCCATCCATGAGATGAGTTATCAACAATGGCTCTGTTAAATACCACCACCAACAAATAACCAAAAGCGTACCCTTGTTGGAAAATACCACCAACCATACCTCTTGCCCTTTTTGAAATTCCCACGTCGTCTGCATTAATAGAGGAGATATATTCAGGATCCAAAGATCTCAATGGTTCCTTGGAACAGCCGTACAAAGACGCGAGGGAAACACCATACACCCCACCCATAACGATTCCAAAAAGAGCTCTGACTCCCAAAAACTGTTCATATGTTTGCACAAAACCACATCCAATTTGAAGCACCACTAATAAACACAATGAAATGACAAAAGGAGGTTTAGTACCGAATCTAAAATTGTTAGTAACACGAAGAACGGGACAACAGGCGTTGCGAGATCATTATGGAATCGTACCACGGAATCAACGAAGCTCATTGGCTCAGTACTTCCGATGGCCCTATATTTGATTTCACCGAAAATCTTTGTTGTAAAAAATAAAAAATATCTGTCAAGAAAAAGTCTTAACGCCGCCAAATTGCAGACACATACCTATCACCCACAAGACCAAAAATCACAGCTCCCACCGATCTCAACATAAGCACTAGAGTGATACCCCAAGATATCTCTTTGACAGTCCTGCCCAAATCTTCGGCTATTGCTGATACGTTCAAAGACACACTAAAGAAATCAAAGGCATCCCAGGTCCAGGTCAAGTAACTGACCCCACCAAAAAGCCATTGTCTCCTGGTCAACTCTTTCAATGGTAAGAATGGGTTCAACTTCTCTGTAAGCGTGAGCTTATCTCTCTCTTCTTTGGAAGCAATCAAAGTAGTGAATCGTGTCTTGACATACTTGACAACAGCCTTTTGAGTAAATCTAGGAGGCCGCACAACGTGCTGATTATGCTCCTGTACTCTATCCGAATGGATCGAATGAGAATAAAAACTAGACATGATACTTTTTGTTTCAACAGCAAATCAGGGGGATAACTACCTTTATATATGCCGGTTATTGGGTTGTACACGCCCCGGAGTTTTCCCAGCGCGGCGGGAGTATTGTGGGGAAGATAGAGTATATGATTGTTATTAGCACCGCAGTCGGCAGGAATCGGTTAGAAAGGGAGCAAGAGGCTGAGCAGGTACTTTAGTTCCTCCATTTGTGTATTTATGAGTAACGTCTCTACATGACTTTGATAACTTATTGAACCACACCATAAATGCATGATCGGCTTTTAGCAATCAAATTTGAATAACGGAAGCGTTCTCATTTGACGTAAAGTTAAAACCTACCAGATCCCGGAGACTTCAGCGGTTGGGGGAATTGTGGGGTTTCCCCCGAACCAGATAAATGCAGGATGAATTTGGAATGGTAGAGATTTCCTAAAACGCAAAGTTGAGAAGTACTATCTACGGTAACAGTTTGATACGCTGAGGGGATCCTAGAGACGTTATTTTTTCCTAAAATCTAATACTAACTTCGTAGTCCGCACTTACGGGTCGGTGGTCACTCATGTAGTAGCCAAACCAGCTGGACAAGATGGCGAAATTCTTTATGTCGATGTTGAACCGTTCGTGGAAATCAGACCCGAAATAGTTGATATCTTCTGAGTCCTCGACCGAACGCTTATTGTTGCCATTTTTAGCAAAATATGGCGACCAGATATAGTCGATAATGGTATTGGCTTCAAGTTTCTTGTCAAACCCAGTGAAAGTGGAATTGTGTCCGTAATGATGTAAGCTGTCAACCAAAGTTCTACTATCTTTGAATCCTGACCGTTTCAAAATATGGTATGGTTCGTCTGAAGGTTGAGTGTTAAAGTCACCACACAAAAATGATGGATAGTCGTTGTAGTTTCTCATCTTCTCGATGATAAGCTTACTGCTTTCCCTCCTAGCTTCTATACCTCTGTGATCAAAATGGGTATTGAAAAAATTCAACTTGATAAATGGATTGATTTTACTCTGCAATGTCACCATTGTTACAATTCTTTCAAGGGCTGCATCCCAACCTCTACTGGGAACATCCGGAGTTTCACTCAACCAGAATGTCCTATTTTCAACAACCAACCATTCCAGCTTCTTGTACAAAATCGGAGCATATTCCCCTTTTTGCACCCCATCGGTTCTACCAACCCCATAATAATTCCAGTTCCCATTTTCTTCCTCGTTGTTTAATTCGTGAAGAATGTCATTCAATTGGTTGTGCAATACCTCCTGTAAGCACACGATATTTCCTTGGTCATTATTGAAAGTATTGAACTGGATGGAAGAACTAACCAAGTGTCTCCTTTTGGTCCAGAGTCTTTCATGCTTATCCGGGTGCCTGTTGTCGTATCTAATGTTGTTGGTATATAATCGGATTTTCAAGGGTCTCAAGATATTTGGGGCTTCGTAAAATATGTTGTTGCTGACGTTACTGTAATTTCCAAGTAACAAAATGCATCCTACCGCCATAAACGTGACCACTGAAAGAACAATGTTTTTGTGTTTAAAGTGCAGTTTACCCCCATATCCCCCTGTGTGAAGTAGAGGAGTATCTTCAGTTGAAGGGACTGTTGCGTTGTTTGGCTCATTCATGGTATCATAAACTTGTGTTAAAAAAGTTTGTTAATTTAAGCAACGTTTTTGCAATTGCATGATTCAAACTGGGGAACTCCTCACGCATTTTAGCCACTTTAGCATTAAGGGGCTGGAAAAATACCACGTCATGACCAGGCGCGGGTCGTGGGAGGTGTTTTGGGGGCGGACACGTTGGTGACTGTGATAGGACATTTCTTTGGCCTTGTGAAGTTTGTGGCATTGGTGAAAAGGATAGGCATGGGATGGTATTATAAGTCACGTGACCTATATTCTCACCTCAAACTATTGCAGGTGTAGCCTCACATAAAAGGTGGTAGTATTTAAGGTGGGAAGTTTAAATAAAAGCGGTGTGTATTTGAGGTAAGAACTTTAAATTGCACGTATACGTGAAACTGAGGTGGAAAGTTTATTGTAAAAATGTCAGTAAAAATGTCAAAATTGCAAATTAGTTACTGAGCTTGTGATACAGTACAGTTAAATAAAAAAAATTTTGTAATCTTCTTCGACGCCAACAGGCATGAACCGTTTGGGTAAAGCCTGCAACTATAAGCCACTGGTACAACACCAGTCCAAACCATTCTATTTTGCTGCATACCTTTTTTGCTGGTGTTTATACGAATCCGCGAATATTTACAGCAAATCGAAAAACGCCTAGCACCAAGATGGGAAAGAAGAAACCCGAGATGTCTCAGGTTTACAGCTCTAGTAACGAGTTCGTGTTTGGAGAAAAAGGAGGAAAGGGTAAGAATTTGTCTGCATTCTTACGAAATTTATCTTTAACCAATCAATCGTCGAGTAATTACAACGATGCTAATTCCAACATATATGGATCATTATCCTACTCCAATTCTGATATTAGCAGGTCTAATACCAATTTATCAAGAAGGACATCCCCCAGACGATCTGTTTCGGGGCCCATCAACACCTCATTTGCTCATTCTTTGACCCCAACCCCCACCAATCTGGGAACCAATCATAGTCCTACTAGAGGGAAGCGTATTGTCAGTGCTAAATATACTGATTTGGACGATGACTGGGATGCTAATTTCAATGAAGACGGGTCAGCAAATAGAAATGACGATAGCGCAGACTTGAACCGCAAACGAACTGAAGGGTTTGGTAATACTATTTTACAGGACAGCCCAGTGCTTGATTCATTATACCCCGATTTGACGATTCCAATTGAAACTAAAAGTTTCATAGCAAAAGATTCAATTGACCTTGAGGATTTCAAAGCCAAAGTGGAAATCAGCAAGTTGAATCAATTGACATCGAAGTTTCAAAAGTTCAAAAAGATCCTTACTCAGTCATCCAACATAAATATCCAAGAGTTGAGAAAACTTTCATGGAATGGCGTGCCTTCAAACTTGAGAGCTATAACATGGCAAATTTTGATTGGTTACTTGCCCACAAACAAGTCTAGACAGCGATCAACTTTAAAAATCAAGAGACAAGAGTATTTGGACGGTATGGAATTGATTGAACGAACGATTAACTTTAATGATGATGATAATAAATCCACCAGTTCATCATCGGTGAATATGAACCGGGAAAAACAATTGTATCACCAGATAATGATCGATGTCAAAAGAACAAACCCTACTATCAAATTATACGGATACCCAAAAGTGCAACGATCTTTAAGAAAAATCCTTTACTTCTGGGCTATAAGGCACCCCACTTCGGGATATGTTCAAGGAATTAATGATTTGGTAACTCCGTTCTATCAGATTTTCTTGAACAACTATATTTGGCAGTTGCAAAGAAGAAAGGTATTTAAACAAAGCAGAAACCCTGAAGATGATGACTCGTCTCTCTTCCTTCCTGACTTGGCAGAGGAAGAAGATGCGTTACTTGATGATCCAAGCCTATTAAATCTCAACCTCAATAACCTTGACCCCGAAGACATCAGTGAGAAGACTATGTCCATAATTGAGGCAGACACATATTGGTGCTTATCTCGATTACTTGAAACCATTACTGATAACTACATTCACCAGCAACCGGGAATCTTGAAGCAAATTAACGACTTGAGGAATTTAATAAGCAAGATAGATATCGAATTGATCAAACATTTCGACCAAGAGGGTATTGAATTTGTTCAATTCTCCTTCAGATGGATGAATTGCTTGTTAATGAGAGAATTATCCATAGATTTGCTTATTCGAATGTGGGATACCTACTTAAGTGAAAATCCTTTGGGGTTCAGCAACTTCCATGTTTATGTTTGTGCAGCATTTTTGATCAAGTTCAGCGAAGATTTGAAACAGAGAGATTTTCAGGAAATATTATTATTTTTACAAAATCCCCCCACGGCAAAATGGTCGGAAAAAGATATTGAACTTATGTTGAGTGAAGCATTCATATGGCAGAGTTTATATCGAGATGCGTCTGCTCATTTGAGATAAATGAAACAAGTGATTTTGACTGCAAAAAACCAGAGTTAAAAAGAGTCTCATCTCGCATTATTTGACTTCTGTTTATTAAACCTATTTTAATTAGATAATAAAAACGAGGTTTATTCTTCTCCATTTTATACCTGTCACATCCATTTAATTCTTATTCCCCTACGTGGTACAAAAGGTCGTGATGTCTATTGATTCAACTCAAAAACCGGCTGGAAGAACCATTTTGGCTTCCACTATTGCCAAACTTTACATACAAGAAATCAAAGACCAAGTACAAAAGTATGATTTCAAACCCAAGATCGTGGGACTTTTGGGAAATGACGACCCGGCCGCCAAAATGTACGCTGACTGGACCAGTAAAACTTGTCAAGATTTGGGATTTGATTACGAATTGATCGAAAGCAATAAGGATGAGTTGGAAAACAAGTTAATGAAGGCCAATACTGATGATTCGGTTCATGGAATCATGGTGTACTTCCCGGTATTTGGAAACGCCCAGGATCAGTATTTACAGCAACTGATAAGTCCGGAAAAAGACGTGGAGGGCTTGAACTATTTGTACTATAAGAATTTGTACCATAATACTCGGTTCTTAGACCCACCCACCAATTCCAAAAAATCCATCTTACCATGCACTTCTTTGGCAATTGTAAAAATCCTCGAGTATCTCGGGATATATAACAAGATCTTGCACTACGGGAACAGACTTTACGGTAAAAAAATTATGGTGGTGAACCGATCGGAAATCGTGGGTCGTCCTTTGGCAGCATTATTGGCCAATGACGGAGCCATTGTGTATTCCGTGGATATCAATAACATTCAGCAGTTTACCAGAGGAGACGATTTACTGGAACGCAAACACAAAGTTATCGACCTAGACCCTTCGTTCACGGTGGAGTCTTTGGCCCCTACTTGTGATGTCATTATTACCGGAGTGCCATCTGAGAAGTATAAATTCAAAACGGATCTTGTGACGTACGGATCGACAGTGATCAATTTTTCCAGTGCCAAGAACTTCAATGATGATATCAAGGGCAAGGCTGGGTTGTATGTGCCTTCGATTGGAAAGGTAACCATATCGATGCTTTTAAGAAATCTTTTGAGATTGATCGAAAATAGTGGGACGGTGCGGACAGACTAGACTTGACGACTAGACAACAGAATGAACAAGAACAAGAACAATCCCAAGAACATATTTATACCATTAATGAACCATAACCCGAAGTCATCGTGTCCCTACCATTTCCTCAATGACTCCTCTCATTTTTTCATGTTCAATGCCTCTAAACACACTATTGACTGCAAAAGCAAATCAGTTCAAAAGCAACACCGCCACGACCCCTAACAAAAAGCTCCAATAAAGCTCCCCCGCCAAAAGCTGCACACCAAATACTTCCCCTGTGAAATGGAACACCACAGAAAGCCAGAAAAAATGGATCCGTTATCTATAGCGGAATCCCTAGGCATCAAGACGTTTAGAAAAGTATCCAGAAATGCTTGGTCTCCCGGAGATGATAACCAACTTGTGAGCTACTTAAAAGAGGTGACACATTCGCCCCTCAGTCAAATCAATGCCGATGATGTGGACTGGGATCTCTTGGCCAGTAAGTTGGCTAAAGACGGGAATCGAAAAGCCAAGGATTTTAAAAAGAGATGGACCACTTCTTTGGATCCCAATGTGAAAAAGGGCAAGTGGACACAAGAAGAAGATGACCAGTTGATCGAGGCGTATAGAAGATTTGGTCCTTCTTGGCAAAGAGTGGCTTCTTTTATCCGAACAAGAACAATGGATCAATGTGCTAAAAGGTACACAGAGGTGTTAGACCCCAAAACAAAAGATCGATTGAATCCATGGACACGAGAGGAGGAGATGTTATTGATTAAACAAATTGGTATTCACGGTACCAAATGGAGAACCGTGGCCAGTCATTTTAAGAATAGACCCGCTTTAACCTGTCGAAATAAATGGAGAACTATTGCTCTAAGTGTGGCTAGGGGCAGAGCCAATCCTTATATTGCAGCAGAGGTGGAAAATATCACCAACAAAAGTGGAGTGCTAAATGCGGCCAATTCTCCTGCCAGCAATTCTTCTCCCAATTCCACCCACTCCCCGGTGAATAACATGAGTCCTCGAGGGTCCAATCCACCGGCTCAACCACAACAGATACCTACCTCCACCGGTCACACGGAATGGAAATACTCAATGGCTACAACCGAAAATACTCCCAGTGGTCAATTACCCCATTCCCAGTTCTTATCAGATAATGGGGGTCTCATCAAAGATGAAACATCAGTCAATCAGCTATTGGCATATGCGAAAAACTATAACTTATCAATTCAAGTACATCAGCATGTCCATCATCATTATGGTCCCCCACCACATCCTTTCAATCATATCCAGCCCAATTCTCCGATAGACTACGGAATCAACAATTATTACAATCCGGCCCAGTCCCTGTCGTCCAACAAATCGCTATTTCTAGAGCCGGAGGTGCAGTTGAACCGATTCCAGCATTTCAATTATCTTCCTCCGTTAACAGAAGTGCCCAAGCTTACTTCATCCAATTCTCCTGTCATGGGGCCCACGGCTGGCAATTCCCGGTCCAAATACAATAGCACTAGACGAGAGGAATCGCCGCCCTCGTTAACTCCACTAACTCAAGCAGTTGAAATGGCAGCAGAAGAACTCACAAAAAAGCGCAAAGAACAGGACGCTGTAGATTCCAACAAAAAGCTCCGATTGGACCTCAGTGACGACGAAGAAGATGACGGGTTGGATTTCTGGGAACAGATGAGAAACATTGCTGAACAAACTAGTCAGAGCCAAATAGTGCAGGCCAACCAAAGACAAAATGGTAACCCGGACACCAATGCTTACAGCAGCAAGCCCGTGTCACAACACCACCCGTTGCACTACTTCACTGGCAGTGTGACACCACAACCCCCACCGGTGTCGGGATATCCTATGCAAATGCGTCCAAATAATAGACCCCATAAAGATGAGGGTGAAGAAGAAGAAATGGATTACGACGATATCAAGTCTTATGGCTTGTTTTACCAGTCGCACCTAAAATCCCGCTCGGCGTCTCAAGCAGAAACGCAGCCGGTTACCGTGAATGCCAATGGCTCCAATAAGAAGGTAAAAAATGATGTAAAGAAAGATGATAGTAAAAGCACTGCCAGCAGCAGCAGCACCGACGAGACCGAGGCTCCTAACTACGTGTATGAGAACTTACTTGGAAGTTTTGGCATGATGCCTTTCAATCCGTCTTAAGCATTCCTCTTGGGCAGCCATCTCGGTCCAGGTCTTTTCAAAGCCTGCCATCTATCTTTATTAATCATGATGTCATGTATCTAAAAAAACCAGTGCGAAAGGTTTCATTGTAATTAATACACAAATACACTCTAATGATCCAAAGCAGGACCAAGGAATCCGGTCGTGTAGACCACCGGGTCCTGGGCCCACAGGAAGTGAAGCGGTACTACTATAAGCTCATTGTGCAAGAGTTTAGAGACCTTCAATTAGATGAAAACTTGAAGAATAAATCAGTGTTTGATCTCATAGATTATTGTGAATTGTTGTACGAGAAGCTGGCTTTGTCTGTGAATGGGGACGAGGAAAGTCTCAAATACTACATTCGGGGGTACTTGATTTTCAATTACTTTGTCAACAGTTTTATAATGCTACATTTTGAAGGGTTTGATCAGTTTATTGAAACTAATGAGTACGATTTCATTATTTACTTGAACGTATTTGCATTTTACAATACCGATGATTATATTGAGAATAAATCGTATTCCCTCCCGTTGCCGGAGCTTCGAAGCCTTGTGTTGGATTTTTTAGACGATAGGCACTTATTGAAATTTGATGTGACTGAGTTGTATCAGTGGTTGTATGAGTACATAGAATACTTGAAGAAGAAGGACCAGTTCCACGAGATACTGCTGGAAGAAGAAGAGGAAATACAAGAGTCACAAGAACAAGGAGTTCGAAAACAAGGAGTACAAGAGACGCAGCACAAGAGTCTATATGCTTCAGAATCTGAGTACGATTCCGACGATTCCAATATTTACCCAGACACATCCGTCAAACCTAGAAAGAAGCCAGATCTAGCCTTGTCATTAAAAAATACCCACATAAACAGCTCCAATGAGTCTATCAATTACCATTCGGATGATTCTGTTGGAAATTTTCAAGACAGATTTCCTTCCATAAAGCTCAAACCTGAGCCTGCATTTTTTGACCAGTCAGTGGAAGACTTTCGTGATGTTAAAAGGGACAATGGCCTCAGCACTAAGCTCGAAGAGAAAACAGGAGGGCCCAAAGACATTGCATTCACCACACGGCCTCCTATTCCCCAACCGCATCCAAAATTGAGTTCCAATGGTTCAGAAGGTACACAAACAGGCTCGACTCCTTACCCTGTGGACCACACAAGTAGAGTTGTCCCTTATCCTAGAAGTTTGTCTTCCGAAAATGTTCAGGCTCCTTTTTCTATCCCTTCTTTGAATTCATACCATACAGAACCTTTGTCATACGACCGGGAAAAACCACAGTTGCCCCAGCAATTTGTACCTAAACTCCCGCAAAGGTTCTCAACTCCAAATGTTGTGCCGGTACAGCAGATGCCTCATTTACACTACGTGCCAATGGCAAACCACACTCAATACGGTAACCATTCGGGTCCTTCAGTCGCATTACCACCGGGGATGCCAAATGGTCTGTATAATGGTAAATATCAGGCACCCAATTTCCAACTGGCTCCACCTAACCAACAGTACCCACAGCAGACACATTACCCACAGTACCAACCACAGCAACAGCACCAACCACAAATGGACGATTATTCCAGACAAAAACAGATGAAAATGGCGTACATGAAAGACTTTTCCATATGTGGATTAAAGAACTTCGGCTCCTCCTGCTACGTCAACTCCACCATCCAATTGTTGTTCAGCGTGGACGAACTAAAATCATTGTTCAGTCACCTGGAATATAACAAATTCATAAGAGACCCCAAATTTGTGGCAGCCAAGAAGAATCCCCACAACAATTCCAAGGATAGTGTGTTACTCAGTGAGGCGGTTTCTGGTCTTTTGAAGTCATTCACCATGCATGGGGGAGCGTCTATTGCCCCCACCAAGTTTATCAGAATCTCGTCGTTGCTCAAACCTGATTTAAATATCCCTTACGAGCAGCAAGACTCCCAAGAATTCTTATTGTTTGTCTTGGACAGATTACATGAAGAATTATCCAGTAAAAATATCCCCGAAGAGGTGTTGAATTTGGTGGTATTTGAAAGCTACATGAAAATGTGGGGAATCAATATTCCGACCGATGAACTTGAAGGTTATTTTAAGTGGTACAAATCATTGATTGAATTTGAAGGCAGCTCTCCAATTCACGACCTTTTTGAAGGCCACTTACAAAGCAAATTGATTTGTAATAAGTGTAAGCACCAGTCTATTAATTATTCCCAGTTCACAATTCTTTCGTTACCCATTCCCAGTAACTCCAGATACGGTGGTAGTGGCCCAATTGATCTTTCTGACTGTTTAAGATATTACACCCAAGATGAGGTTTTGAGCGGAGATAATGCCTGGAAGTGCCCCAAGTGCCACCCCACTGTTGAAGATACGTCCGGGTCCTTAGATAATCATCCTGTATTCACCAAAAAGCCAGGAATCTTTACCCTCAGCCGCAGAAGCAAATCACCTATAAAAGGCAAAAAGAAAGGCAAGTCGAAAAATGAGCCCCAAGCAGGCTCTTCTATAAAGAAACTCAACTTCATCAAGTTACCTCGGATCTTGTTTATTCATCTTTCCCGGTTTTCAATGTTTAACTTGACCGATAAACTCGATACCGTGATATCGTATCCGTTGGAGTTGAGATTCAACAATTATTCTAATGATTCTGTAATCACCTACAAATTGAGCGGGTTGATCAATCACTATGGAAACCTTAAATCTGGCCATTACACTTCCTTGGTGAACAAATCCACCAGGGAGTCTCCATACTGGTGTTACTTCGATGACGAGTCGGTGAGATTGAATGTGAATCACGTGAGCCAGACTAGTCAAGCTAGTTCAAGGGATGTGTACGTGTTGTGCTACGAGCGGGTGTGAGCTGGATAGAGTGTCAGGAATACACTTCACGAGTACTGTTAAGACCGGGTGTAAGGATCTGGTGTTCTCGTTATGTGTGGGTGTAAGGAACTTTTATGCTCACGCGAAAATAACAGAAAAGTAAACAACTGCAAACGCGTTATTCATCATGACTTCACAGGAATATAACGACGACGACGACAACTTGGGAGGACCTTTGCTCATCGAGCAGCTTGAGGGCAACGGCATTACCATGAACGATATCAAAAAACTAAAAGCAGAAGGTTACCATACCGTTGAAAGTATCGCATACACACCAAAAAAGACTTTGTTATTGGTAAAAGGTATAAGTGAAGCTAAAGCGGATAAAATCTGCCAAGAAGCCGCCAAGGTGGTTCCATTGGGATTCACGACCGCCTCAGAGTTCCACAACAGAAGATCAGAGTTGATTTGCCTTACTACCGGATCCAAACAATTGGATACATTATTGGGAGGCGGAATTGAAACAGGGTCTATCACAGAAGTGTTTGGAGAGTTTAGAACCGGAAAATCTCAGTTATGTCATACTTTGGCTGTGACATGTCAATTACCCATCGATATGGGAGGGGGCGAAGGAAAATGCCTTTATATTGATACTGAAGGTACTTTTAGACCCGTGAGATTAGTTTCGATTGCTCAGAGATACGGATTGAATCCGGATGATTGTTTGGATAACGTGGCGTATGCCAGAGCGTATAATGCCGAGCATCAGTTCCAGTTGTTGAATTTGGCAGCGCAGATGATGTCGGAGTCGAGGTTTAGTTTATTGATTGTCGATTCAATCATGAGTTTATACAGAACAGATTATAGTGGAAGAGGAGAGTTATCGGCACGTCAGGGTCATGTGGCCAAGTATATGAGAACCTTGCAAAGATTGGCGGATGAGTTTGGAATTGCCGTGGTTATCACCAACCAGGTTGTGGCGCAAGTGGATGGTTCGGCTTCTATGTTTAACCCAGACCCCAAAAAGCCCATTGGAGGTAATATCATTGCCCACTCTTCCACCACCCGGTTATCTTTCAAAAAAGGTAGAGCAGAACAGAGAATCTGTAAGGTTTATGATTCGCCCTGTTTACCCGAAAGCGAATGTGTGTTTGCGATTTATGAAGATGGAATTGGAGATCCAAAGGTAGAAGATGAAGAGTGAAAGAGGTTGGAGTCTTTTTATGTTTAGTAATGAATATGCTTCTGGAAGTTCACTTGTTGTTTCTATTTATTGACTCATGTTTACCTCGATTATTTCGATTGAAAATGAAAAATTTAAAAATACTTTTAGCTCGTGTAAAAATGGTAGCCAAGTATAAATCCAAAGTTTATTCCAACCTCAAGTCATGCTGTAGGTTGCTGAAAATGTAGATTTTTCCAAATTAGAGTTCCACGTGCTTTACTACTACAATAACAACGTAGTGTATCTTTGAAATATCACATTCCATAATTACGGCAAAGTTACTAGTTCTTATAGTAAATCGTGATCAAGCAAATCGTGATTAAAGTAACTCAGTTAAACAACTCACGCCAAACAACTCAGCTAAACAACTCAGCTAAACAACTCTGTTAAACAACTCACTCAACAACTCACTCAACAACGTTCCATCTCTATCTACTCCTTCTACTCCTAACCTACTCCTAACCTTACGAGTATCTGCAGTACACAATAAAATCAATACCTGCAACGGCCCGGATGATAATTAAGAGACTGGGTAAACTCCTTCCCGAAACGTCAATTTTCTTTGCGCCGCACAGGAAAAATTTTTATCTTTTTCATCAGTTTGGATGGACGTGCAAATCCGAGCACAGTTTTTTTCCTTACAACAGCACAAACATTTACAAACATATTTAACAATAGTGGTTAAAAATTGGCCAGGATGGAGAAGAAAATTAAATCTATATTGCCCAAACCTTCCCCTTCAATGAAAGGCAGCCCGGCTCCCATTCAACCGCGTCCTCAACCACAAAGATCCATGAGTACTCAACAAAGCAATCATTATAGTCCTATGAGCGGAGCTAGTTCTCGTCAGTCTCTGCCTGCCATGAGAAAAAGCTCTAGTGCTAGTGAAATGAAAAAGGTCAAGGTCAAGAAGGAATCTACAGCAAATTCCAAACCTACAGGCCATCGACCCGTGACTTCCTGTACTTTCTGCAGACAACATAAGATCAAGTGTAATGCGTCCGATAATTACCCCAGTCCGTGTCAAAGATGTGAAAGAATGGGACTCAACTGCGAAATTGACCCTCAGTTCAGACCCAAGAAAGGAAGTCAGATTCAAAGTTTGAAGAGTGATGTGGATGATTTGAAAGCAAAGATTGAAATGTTGACTAAAAATGAACACCTTTTGACCCAAGCCTTGAACCAACAAAATATGAATTTCCACGTTCCTGCCAACCCATTACATTCCAACCCTGATGCGGCCTTATCTTTGGCACAACAATCGTTGCATCGAAATTCAATTTTCACTCCTTCTGACCATGCAAATACTCCTTACTCAGATGCCTCATCTCCAAAAGCAAATGATACCCACGTGAACTTGAATTTGAACCTCAAAGAGAATACTGACAATTCTCCTGGGAATTCCACGCCTGCCATTCCAAATGATGAATTGCCCGCAATTGAAGAATTCATTTTGGGAGATGTTCATTTACCTTTGGACAAAGCTAATGAATTACACGACTGTTTCATTACGAAATATCTACCATTCTTGCCCCTAATCAAGTCTAACAGTGCCACAGAGTTATACTATAAATCTCAGTTGTTGTTCTGGTCGGTGATTTTGACTGCTTCTTCCAGTGAACCAGAACCTTCATTATACATGAATTTAAGTTCTTTAATTAAACAGTTGGCTATAGAGACATGTTGGATAAGAACCCCTAGATCCACCCACGTCATTCAAGCATTGATAATTCTTTCTATGTGGCCCTTACCCAACGAAAAAGTGTTGGACGATTGTTCTTACAGATTCATTGGTTTGGCCAAAAACTTGTCTTTACAATTGGGTTTACACCGTGGAGGAGAGTTCATTAAGGAGTTTTCTAGGACTCAGGTCAACTTGGGACCAGACTCAGAGAAATGGAGAACACGAAGTTGGTTGGCAGTGTTCTTTTGTGAGCAATTCTGGTCTTCTTCCTTGGGTTTACCTCCTGCTATAAACACCACCGATTATTTACTTGAAAACGCCAGAATTGACCCCAAATTACCGAAGAACTTTAGGTGTCTTATTTCCTTATCTATTTTCCAGTGTAAATTGGTGAATGTCATGGGGATTTCTGTTACCCGGCCGGATGGGTTGTTAGAACCGTCAAATAGAGCTGGTTCACTAAATATTTTGGACCGGGAATTGGACAGATTGAAGTTCAAATTGAAAATTGATGATGATTGCATCGAAATTTACTCCCTTTACTTGAAACTTATGATTTGTGGGTTCGCTTTCTTGCCTGGTACTCCTATAGAAGACCAAGTCAAACACGTCAGTTCTGCTTATTTGAGTTCCACAAGAATTATCACACTTGTATCGCAAATGATCAATAGTGGCAAGTTCTTATTGATTGAATTGCCAATTTACGTGAGGCAAGCCTTGACATATTCTGTATTTTTGCTTTTCAAATTGCATTTGTCTCGGTACTTGATCGATAAGTACATTGATAGCTCAAGACAGTCCATTGTTACAGTGCATCGGTTGTTAAGAAACACTTTATCTTCCTGGAAAGACTTACAAAACGATATATCTAGAACTGCTAGAGTATTGGAGAATCTTAACATTGTCTTGTACACTTGTCCAGAAATATTCAATTACGATGACGAAACGTCCATTATTTCCAGAATGAGAAGTCATTTGACTGCTTCGTTATTTTATGATTTGGTGTGGTGTGTACATGAAGCCAGAAGACGTACACTTGAAGAAAAGCAAAATCCTGATAGAAAAGGGCCTAAAAAGAGACTGGCAGATTTTGAAAAACGAATCCGGCCATTGCCTTTTTATAACCAGATCACCAAAGATGATTTTAAAGCGGTTATAACCACCACCCCCAATGGTACGACTTTCACGACATTGGTGCCCACCGATCAAGCCATGAATCAGGCTAAAGAAAAGGCGAAAAGCACCAACAACAATAAGATTGAAATCAATGGTATCCCCTTGTCCATGCTTGATGCCACTGGTTCAATTAACGATAGAGATGTGATAAATGGCCAGCAATACGAAGTACCCAGTCCTAATTACAACGACGCAGAAGTTGCAGCCACTCCCGGTTCAAATCTCAATTTGGCTGCAAATGCACAAACAGGTCTTGGAACCAGTCCATTGCGTATTGCCGGTAGCGGGTTCAACGATCCACCAACTCCAAATAGAGGCATGGCCCTTGCGCTACAACAATCGCCAGCCGAGCCCATGAACCTCATGGAGATGTCTAATGAGCCAGGATTCAATATGCTTGGAAATCCTATGACTACGCCGTTTGCTAATGAGCAGTTGGATAGTTTTATTCAACAGCAGTCAAATGGCTGGATTAATAATAACAGTTACCTTGACGACGATTTTTTGGGATGGTTTGATGCTAATGTAGCACCGGAAAAGCGGTGATGAGTTTGTATTTATAATGTATGAGTGATTTGATTACTGGTTGTATTTTAATGTATGAGCGATTTGATTACTGTTGTATTTTAATGTATGTGAAAGAGGCTGTTAATTGAATCAATGAAGAGACAGTTAATGTTGCAGTTGCAAAAAAGCCCATTACTATATTAGTCACGTGATATGTAGCAATAACGTTCTTTAACCCGTTCTTCAACTCTAGAAAAATCCCATTTATCAACATGTTCAGATTAATCAAAACCCCTACCTTCAAATTTGCTAGCCAATTATCGGTTAGAAACTATTCTGCTGCTTTCGACTTGTCTAAACAGCCAAGAATCAGAATTGGATCCGAAGCCCCAAATTTTCAAGTGGATACTACCAAAGGAAAAATCGACTTCCATGAATTTATTGGTAAAGACTGGGTGGTGTTTTTCTCCCATCCAGCTGATTTCACCCCTGTGTGTACCACCGAATTGGGTGCCTTTGCTCAATTAGAACCTGAATTCAATAAAAGAGGTGCTAAATTAATTGGTTTATCTACCGAACCAGTGGAAAGTCACAATGCTTGGATTAAAGATATCGAATCTTATAAATCCACCAAGGTCAACTTCCCCATTATTGCTGATTCTTCCAAAGAAATTGCTTTCAAATACGACATGTTGTCAGAAGAACAATTGCAAAATATCAATAGTGGTTTAGTACCAACTATTAGATCTGTTTTTGTCATTGACCCTGCCAAAAAAATCAGAGCTCTCATTGCTTATCCTCCTTCGTTGGGTAGAAACTCTGCTGAAGTGTTGAGAATTGTGGAAGCTTTACAAACGGCTGATAAGAACGGGGTTGTAACTCCTATTGATTGGGTTGAAGGACAAGACGTTATCATTCCTCCTACTGTTTCCGATGAAGCGGCCAAAGCCAAATTTGGCGACTTCACAAAGCACTTCAATTACTTGAGGACCACCACTTTGAAGTGAGTTTTGATTCCGAAACAAGAGCCTCTTTGAATAGATATTGGTAGCACCAATTTTTCATTCGCGACATTTTATTCCAGACGTTACGACATTTCTCTCCCGACCCAATTAATCCCAACTGGGAAACCTAATAACGCGTCCTCTTTTTTTCCTCTTCTTTTACAACTCAAGTATTATGGCTAGTTTTGTGTCGTCTCCCGCCAGAATGCCCAGCGATCCTGCTGGCTTGTTTGGATCATCACAACCTCCCTCTTCTGTTGGCAGATCTGCCAATTTTGTGCCTTCCAGATCCAATATTTACAGTGAAGGTAATCAAGATTCTCAAGCAATTCCTCCACCAACTGTTGTGGCAGGGAGAAGAAGAAACATCGACATTCCAAAAGTGGTGGATGTCACTGCTGAAAAGGTCAGAGAAAGTTTCGAATTGTTTTTACAAGAGTTCAGTTTACCTGACGAATATGACAGTAGTGAAAAATTCTACGTCAAACAAGTCAATGAAATGAGAGATCATGAAGTGTCGACGTTATACGTGGATTTCCATCATTTGTTGGATAGAGAGAACGGGGTTTTGGCCAATGCTATTTTGGAGCAATATTATAGATTTCACCCCTTTTTATTGAAAGGTTTGAAGAACATGATCAAGAAGTACGCTCCCACTTTGTTATACGTTTCCATGATTGGAAATTTTGAAGAAAATGAGTCCAATGAAAGTGGAAGTACTACTACTTCTCAGTCAAATGAGAGGGTTTTCCAAATCTCCTTCTATAATCTTCCCACCTTGAACAGAATTAGAGATATAAAAACAGAAAAAATTGGTTCTTTAATCGCTATTAGTGGTACCATTACCCGGACCTCAGAAGTTAGACCCGAATTGTACAAGGCCAGTTTTACTTGTGATTTGTGTTCTGCCACAGTTGATAACGTGGAGCAAATTTTCAGATACACTGAACCAACGTCTTGTCCTTCTTGTGAAAATCAAAGCTATTGGACTTTGAATATAAGTAAGTCTCAGTTTATTGATTGGCAGAAGGTGAGAATTCAAGAGAATTCCAGTGAAATTCCTACTGGGTCTATGCCAAGAACAATTGATGTGATTTTAAGAGGTGAAACCGTTGAAAAGGCTAAACCTGGTGACAAATGTAAGTTCACTGGTACAGAAATTGTTATTCCTGATATTTCTCAATTGGGTTTACCAGGTGTCAAGCCTCGGAGTATTCGAGAAAACCGTCAATCAAGCGAAGTTAATTCGGGGGTTACTGGATTGAGATCCCTTGGGGTAAGAGATTTAACGTATAAATTGGCATTTTTTGCCTGTCATGTCAGTTCAATGTCCAAAAAGCAAGACGGAGATCAAGAAGAACTGAACACCAATGCGGCAGATGATGTTGATGACCAGGAAGCGTTCTTGACATCTTTAACCGATGCAGAGGTGGACCAGTTGAAAGTTATGGTCAAAGATAACTATATCTACGATAAATTGGTTCAATCCATTGCTCCAGCCGTATTTGGACACGAAGTGGTAAAGAAAGGTATTTTGTTACAGTTGCTTGGAGGGGTTCACAAGAAAACCATTGAAGGGATTAATTTGAGAGGTGATATCAATGTTTGTATTGTAGGAGATCCATCTACCTCCAAATCCCAATTTTTGAAGTACGTGTGTGGATTTGCTCCCAGAGCGGTTTATACTTCGGGTAAAGCCTCCAGTGCAGCCGGTTTAACTGCGGCAGTGGTGAAAGATGAAGAAAGTAGTGAACATACGATTGAAGCAGGGGCCTTGATGTTAGCAGACAATGGGATTTGTGCTATCGATGAATTCGATAAGATGGACTTGGTGGATCAAGTGGCCATTCATGAAGCTATGGAACAACAAACCATATCTATTGCTAAGGCCGGAATCCATGCTACTTTAAATGCCAGAACTTCTATTTTGGCAGCCGCAAATCCAATTGGTGGTAGATACAATAGGAAGCTTGGATTAAGATCAAATTTAAACATGACTGCTCCTATCATGTCCAGATTTGATTTATTCTTTGTGATTTTGGATGATTGTAATGAGAGAATTGATACTCAATTAGCTTCTCATATTGTCGATCTTCATATGTTACGAGATGCTGCGATTCACTCTCCGTATTCGGCAGAAGAGTTGGCAAGATATATCAGATATGCCAAAACCTTTAAACCAAAAATGACAAAGGATGCTAGAAACTTTTTGGTGGAGAAGTATAAAGAATTAAGAAACGATGATGCTCAAGGAATTGGTCGTTCATCTTACAGAATCACTGTCAGACAACTTGAAAGTATGATCCGGTTAAGTGAGGCAATTGCCAGAGCTAACTGTACTGAAGAAATAACACCCAGTTTTGTTGCAGAAGCCTATGATTTATTAAGACAAAGTATTATCCGAGTGGAAAAGGATGATGTGGAAATCGACGACGATGACCAACAGGATGATGAAGAAGAAGGTGATGATGAGAGTGCACCAGAACCCGCACAAGAGCCGACTCAGAAGCAAACCACCATCACCTACGATAAGTACGTGTCGATCATGAATTTATTGGTGAAGAAAGTCATGGAAGACGATGATCAAGAAGGTAATGGGTTAACTGGTACCGAACTTGTGGACTGGTATTTGGAACAGAAGGAAGATCAATTGAATTCTATGGCATCCTTCCATGAAGAAAGAGGTTTATGTTTCAAAGTGTTGAAGAAATTAGTTAAAGACAAGATTTTGATGTCCATTACTCAGGATGCAGAATTGAACGGAGAAAGTGCCAAGACGGTATATGTGTTGCATCCTAATTGTCAAATTTTGGATTTTTTTGACCAAAACCCCTCGGTGGATGAGACGGATAATGAGTAGTTAGGTTTTGTATGTATATTAGTTGTTTATCGTGTTTCTTATCGTGTTTCTTTGGCCATTTTTATTTATCATTCTGTTCTTGATCTTTGTTCGATCTTTGTTCGACCTTTGTTCGATCTTTGTTCTTCATAATTCTGTTATTCACATTTCCGGTCTTCATATTTTTGTTCATATTTCTGTTCATTTTTGTTGGTTGGTTTCAAACTCATTTATAACAGTGGATAAAGTGATGAGGTTGGAATGGGGGTCGTAAAAGTCGGAAGGATCTCTCAAAAATTCATCAGGAGCGTTAGTGGCTTTGGGTTGTCTTTCCGCTTCATCATTGTCTTCCAGATGCATTTGACTCCATTTTGTAGCCCCAATGCTAGAGGCACATAAAGCACAGTGCTCCACAAACATCTTTGAGTTGGGAAACATCTTTTGGCACGCTTTACACCAACCAGAATCGTTCTTTGACTTTACAGAACCAGCTTGAAAGTCAGGAATATAATGCACCAATCTTAAATGACGTTTTAATACATCTAGTCGATTAAAAGCACCACCATTTTTGTGACACGTCTGATCTTTCCGCCAATAAGGACAGTAGTACTGTGGAGCTTCGTGAGACTTGGAGTGTCTTCTTAAATCACTCTGTCGAGCGAATGACCAATCACAGTTGGGAAATGAACACCTATAAGGCTTGATTTTGCTTGGAGAAGGTGACTTTTTCAAATCCGGCTTGAGTCGGAAATTCACCAAATAGTTGTCTCTTGCTTCAAGTTGTTCGTTAGACACAGGCTGGCCCAATGACTTGTTGGTCACTACAGGCTCCTCTCCAGAGTTTCTGGGGTTAGATATATCCGAGGAGTTAGTTATCCGCCCTGGAGCTAGAATGGGTGATTGTGTGTGGAAATGTGCTTGTAGAGGGAGTTGAGGAGGCAATGGTATTGAATTTGAATGCAGTTTGTGTGATATTTGTTCTGGGGGCATGAATGATAGTTGTGAAGCATAATTTTGCGGAGCTATTGGAGCCACTTGTCGCACAGGAGGAAGTAGCAAGGCATTGAAGTTCTGGTTTGGAATTGGTTGAAGTTGGGCCCCGGGAGTGGGTCTTTTGAATGGTAGAAACACCGTTTGTAATCCATTATTCTGGTACATTTCTCGTGCACTTTTCGAATCCGGGAAACTGTTGGCATCGACTATGGGCCTAAACCGCACAGGCAAGCCGTTCCTTGTCTCTTCTTTTTGAGACATGATGTTGCTCAACGGAGGAATCTTTGGAGTATTAGAAGCGTCTGGAGGGACCAGCACCTGTCTTGGAATTCCATCAGGCCGGTTACTAGTATTTGTTTCTTTATCGTCGCCAGAATACGTCGACTCTCGGGAATCAGTCGAGGTGCTGCCGATTATTGAACCATCAGTTTTCAGCGCATCCGTTGACACGGACAATTCCAAAGCCTCAGAAGAGTGTTCTATTTTCAAACTGGAAGACTCAAGACTCATCTTAATAGGTGTATGTATCGACTTGAATGTCTATGTGTCTCGAAAACTTTTACCACAGATGGCTTACGAGTGCTATAATTTTTTTTAAGCCGCTCTCGATGGGGATCGCGATGAGATGCCATTTGGTTGTGCTATACGCAGGAGAGCCACAGAGAATTTAATTTTGGCGCGAACACAGAAATGTGTGTTACCAAGGTTGTGAGGATCGAATTTTGTGCGGTCCTTTATGAATCCTTAGGGGTTTAATAATAAGCTTTTTGGTAAGACACTTAATTCTCACTTTTAATTTCCTTACTAATATCGTACTAATTTACATTGCTAATAATCACAAATATAAATTCGCAGTTCCCCGGTTTGTAAATTCTGCTCTTGAGTTCAAAAATTACCATGACTAAACCCACTACATCAATTGGCGGCTTCAAGCTTCCTTTGACTGAAAAAGGAGCCTTTGCTAGAAAGGCATCAGTGTACAGAAACTTCATCACCAAAAGTGGAGCATTTCCCCCTGAAAAAGGTAGATATCATTTGTATGTGTCTTTGGCATGTCCTTGGGCCCATAGGGCATTGATTGTCAGAGACCTTCAAAAGCTTCGGGAGGTTATTGACGTGTCGATTGTCAGCCACCACATGGACTCAAAGGGGTGGAAATTCATAAAACAAGCTCCTAAAGATGCTAATGACATCAGTGAAGGTACTATTGATCATCTTTACGGGTTTGAAAGATTGAGTGAAATATATTTCAAGGTCAATAAGGACTATGATGGCAGATTTACTGTTCCCATTTTGTGGGACAAGAAGACCGAGACTATTGTCAACAACGAGAGTTCGGAGATCATTAGAATGTTGGACCAATTCGACGATGTTACTGGGTTCAAATTAGACTTGTATCCGCAACATTTGAGAAGTGAAATTGATGAGTTGAATGATTGGGTCTACAACAATATCAACAATGGGGTGTATAAGGCCGGGTTTGCCAACACCCAAGAAGCTTATGATGAAGCAGTGACTAGTTTGTTTACTCACTTGGATAAGGTGGAGAAGCTTTTGCATGACAAATACAAAGACAACCAAGGCACCGAGTTCTACTACCTCATTGGTGACAAATTGACGGAAGCAGATGTCAGATTGTTTACCACCATTATCAGATTTGATGCGGTTTACCACCAACACTTCAAATGCAACATCAGAATCATTAGATACGAGTACCCATTTTTGCACAGATGGGTTCGTAAGTTGTACTGGCAAAATGACGCATTCAAATCAACCACCAATTTTGACCACATCAAATTGCACTACACCAAATCCCACCCTAACGTTAACCCATTTGGTATAACTCCCTTGGGACCAATACCAAATATTCTCCCTCTTGACTAAACACATCTCCTGTTCTATTTAGGTACTTGCAGTCTAATAAACAATTTTTATAACTTGCAATCATTTTGCTTCTCGTCTATTTTTCCCAGACGAGAATGCCCCCTCGACACGTTAAAAAAAATACAGATCACAAAAATATCTAAAACTTTGACTTATGAGAGGTATGTAAGTAGCAAAGGACAAATGAGAAAGAGAGGTGGAACGGGCATGAGTATCACATATGCCATGCATCTTTGTTCCAAGATATCACTTTTACTGATACACTTCTTCTACTCTGTTAATACTTTTTAGGTTCAATTATGCAAAATACTAACAGTGCAGATTATAAGATTGTAGTATTAGGGGCCGGAGGGGTCGGGAAATCATCGGTAACAGTGCAATTTGTTCAAGGAGTATACATTGAAAGTTACGATCCAACAATTGAAGATTCGTACCGAAAGCAGATTGAAATCGATGGTAGAGCTTGCGACCTAGAGATCTTAGATACTGCTGGAGTGGCCCAGTTCACGGCCATGAGAGAGTTGTATATCAAGAGTGGTAAAGGGTTTTTACTTGTTTATTCAGTCACGGATGAAAACTCGTTGAAAGAGTTATTGGCATTGAGAGAACAAGTGTTGAGAATTAAAGATAGCGACCATGTTCCAATGGTGTTGATTGGTAACAAAAGTGATTTGGAACAAGACAGAGTTTTGAGTATAGAAGAAGGAGTCAAAGTGAGTCAAGAGTGGGGATTGGTGCCTTTCTATGAAACCAGCGCCATGTATAAAACCAACGTTGACGAGGCTTTCATTGATGTGGTGAGACAAATTATGAGGAAAGAAGCAGATGTATCGGCAGAGAAAAAACAACAAAAGGAATTGGCAAAGCAAACAGTGAACCAAGATACTGACGCTACTCATGATACCGTCAGTCAAAAAGAAGCAAAATCAACCAGACTCAAGCAGAGTTTAAGTGGAGACGTGTCCAACATCCACAAGGCCAAAAGTAGATGCTGTGTGATTATGTAAATTAGAAAGTTCTCAAACTGAACAACAAAAGCAAAATGCACATCCATTGATACTAGGTATATTGATCCCATTGCAGTATTTTGTAGGCTTTTATAATATTTTTAATCAAGATCCTGAACCGTATGAAGTACGATTTTTATAGTATTTGTAATTGAAGGATGCTCAAGCTAAGTACCATTTTTGTGAAATTTTGCATCAAGGTTTGAAACATATAACATACGGTTTTAGTGGTGTTCAATACCAAGGAAAGATATTAAGTAAAATGGGGGATTATTTTTATTGTAAAAATCACAATGTTTTTGCAGCAAGACGAAAAAAATAAAAATACAAATGAGGAAAAAAAAAAAAGAAAAGGAATTGCTGGTAATTTTTGGATATGATACCCGCGAGATTCGAACTCGCGCCTCCGAAGAGACCAGGACCTTACCCTGGCGCCTTAGACCGCTCGGCCAGAGTACCCAATTCCTGTGAGATGAACTAAACTGGTAGACCATAATCTCCAACATAAAAAATGTGATTGATTGTTGCTACTGACAAGGGTAAGACGTAATACAAGCCCATCAGACCACAAACTGACAAATCAACCACCTATACCCCCATACACCAGCTGCGTACATTCCTTTCCACAAAGCTTACGCACGTCTGTTGTCCGAGCCGTTTAGCCAACAACGGAGCCGAGCAAAATGCCTTGTTCGCGGTGGGTCAAACGGCAAACGGCGGTAAAAAGTTTTCTCTCATCCCACGAGGGTTTGAGGAAGAAAAAAAGGTTCGTCCTCACAAGACTAGACACATATCCATGATTCAAAGGCAGTTTAAGGCTAGTTGGGTGTCTCTTTTCAAGACTTCCACCAATACGCAATTAGAATCGCAATTAGAGCCCTTTATTACGTTTCAATTCAGCACTATTGGCTTGGATGGGTTCCCTAAATCTAGGACTGTGGTTTATAGAGGATTTTTATTTGATGACGAGTCCACTAATGTTTTAACGATGACATCGGACACAAGGATGGGAAAGTACGCGGAGGTGATGGCCAATGATAAGTTTGAGGCGGTATTTTACTTGAACAATGCTAAAAGGCAGTTTAGATTGAGAGGTCATGCTCGTATTATTGACGATGGGCAGGTGCCGCTGATTAGTTTGACTAATTTCAAGCCCCGAGACGTGGGCACTTCCGATAGTGATGCAGAGACAGAAGAGAAGGAGGGAGAAGAAAAGGAAGAGAAAGAGATACAGAAAGAAGGAGAGATAGAGCAAAAAGACATACTAAGCAAGGACACTGACTTTGAGATCGTGGAGGGCATCACCCTTTTGGACTTGAACAATCAAAATGTCCACAAGTACAAACACACAGATGTTCAAAACCAGCCATTGAGCTCCAACTTGTTGTCTCCCAAATTACTCAAGAAACTATACAAAAACCATAGCACGTCATTCACCAGTTTGAGCACCTTGAATGTTCCAGACGACTTGGCAGATGTTAGCTTAGAACCTCCTACTGAAGACGAGTACTCTGAAGAATTGACTCGTCAATGGAACAATATGTCTAAGAAGTTGAAGAAATCATTTAGGAGACCAGAACCAGGATCCAAAATGACCAGCGAGAAAGCCAAGTCCATTGATTCTATCAAAAGAGGAGTAGATGGCAAGAAGGATATCGAAGGGTTCAAGAACTTTGCTGTGTTGTGCTTGTTTCCTGAATTTGTTGATTATTATGATGCTGAGAGTGACAAGCGAGTGTTTTTCGAGAAAGATAAGTATGATTTGTGGACGGAATACGAGGTTTGTCCGTAGGGAAAGCGGCAGTGCTAGCTTGAAAAAGCTCTAAGCAGTTGCAAAGGTATAAGCAGTTGCGAAAGCACTCGAAGAGAAAAGACAATTATGGGCATTCCACCGTCTTTCAAAACCACCCTTTGAACTCCAAGTGCACTATATGACTAATGAATAACCTGTATCACCTCATTTTCTAACCTTCCCACAATCTAACCTATCTCTCCTCACCTATCCATCTAACCTATCTCTTCCTCACCTATCAATGTGACTGTTAAAAATAAAAACAAACAAATCGCGAATGCCAAAGTAAACAAATAAATACTCCCTTGATTCCTCTTTATTTTTTTAACAACAACTTTCAGCACTCAATTCCATCATGGCTCCTAAAACCAAGTCTGCTCCAGTTCCAGTCTCCAAGACGTCGTATAAAGGTATGTGATATCGAAGTTATGGTGTTCGTGAAGACTAAACAATGCCTCAAATTCAATTGAATACTAACATATTAGATATGATCAAATCGGCCATCGTCACTTTGAAAGAAAGAAACGGGTCCAGGTATGTTACTTCTCCTTTTTCGTTGTGTGTTCAATACTAACTTTCCAGTCGTCAAGCAGTCAAGAAATACGTTCAGAGTAACTTTGATGTTAAGGCTGCCAACTTTGACGCTTTGTTCAACGCCGCTTTGAGAAAGGGGGTTGAGACTTCCGACTTTTCCCAACCAAAAGGTCCTTCTGGTCCAGTTAAATTGGGTAAGATTGAGAAGCCTGTACCAAAGAAGATTGTCAAGAAGCCAGTAACCAAACCAGTAGCCAAGCCAGTGGCCAAACCAGTGGCCAAGAAAGTGACTAAACCAGTGGTTAAGGCCAAACCAGTTAAGAAGGTGACCAAGCCAGTGTCTAAACCAGCACCCAAGCCTGTGGCCAAAAAAGCTGTTCCAAAGAAAGCACCCGTCAAAAAAGCAGCTCCCCCAAAAGTGGCTAAAAAAGTACCAGCTGCAAAAAAAGTGACCAAGCCTAAAGCTACCGCCAAAAAGGTTGCTAAAAAAACTGGTAAGAAATGAACCTTGATGTCTGTATTTCTGGAAAGTGGATTTTCATTTCCTTCTATTTTGTATTGTAGTTGAGAAAATTTGGGCCTTTGTGTATCTTAGCCTTATGGTGATTGTAAATTTATGTGTTTTGTAATATACGTGAAAATTAATACTATATAAAGGTCGCGTATCCGCAAAAATAATTATTTCTTAAACAACTATGAGGTCTATAATAATGATAGTGGCGGCGTTGATGCCAGATTTGGGCATTGGCATGAAGGGGAAGTTACCTTGGAGATTGAAGACTGAAATGGCGAATTTTAAACTCATCACCACCACCAATGTACCACAAAAACGGAACGCCGTGATAATGGGACGTAAGACCTGGGAGTCCATACCGAAGAAATTTAGACCGTTGCCAGACCGCTTGAACATCGTGTTAAGTCGAAACGTCACCGAACAGTCGTCTGCAGATGTTGTTTATCTCAACGATATGGAAAAAATTGGAGAAGTGATTGAAGATGACGCAATAGATAAGGTGTTTCTTATTGGGGGAGCAGAGTTATACAATGAGTTCATAAATCATTCTAATGTGGATTCTATTGTGTTAACAGAGCTCAGGACCACGAGCGAGGTAGAAATTGATACAAGATTGACTTGGGACTTGCAGCAGTGGACTGCTAAAAGCCATAGAGAATTGGTGGATTTTCTCAAGGTGCCGTTGCTTGAAGAGTATCGGGAAGGGGAGTATGAATATAAGTATGTGTTGTACCAGAGGTGATCATGGGGATGAAAAGAACGATCTGGAACAGGTGCTGCAAAAGAAACGCAGTAACTGAAAAACCCTTACACCCATACCCAAAAACACCGAAACTGCAAGACACAAAACACAGAACTACAACCCTTGCACCTTCAAATATTACATCCATTCTACTCGATATAGTTTCTATTTAACTTGTATATCTCATTACAAAGATGATACCATGTATATCGTCTCTCGTTATTCCGACTCTCGTTCAACTGGCCCTCATAAAGGTATAAATCGTAAAATATCCTAAGGTTAGGCTGTATGATAATATTAAACCGGTTAATTCTTACCATCATATAACTCTCAATCAAACTCAACTTTTGGAATTTCATTAAACTGGCTATCACCAAAGAAGCACTTCGAGAAACCCCAATTCTACAATGGTATAAAGTTCGTATTGATTGATTGGGATTTTGAAGGTACTTGGATTTGATATGGTCAGGCACTGTGGTCAATAATGGAGTGATCGAGTCTTTTCCATCGTCCTTGATGTTTCCAATAAAAATTATTGACTGCAAATATGGCAAATCAGGATCACTAATTTTCAACTCATAAATCTCGATTTCTTCATCTTGGGGAGTTTTATACTTGAAAATTGGGGCACTAGTTAATTCTACCCACCGGGGGAGTTCACCCACAGACACGATTTTGTTAATTCTCATACAATTCAACACCGTTTTGGAGTTAACATGGTTCAAAGACCCCAAATATAAGCTCTTGTAGATCTTGCAGGGGAAATTGTTATCTTCAGTGAAATTGAACCAGTCAAAATCACTGGTGACCTTAGTTTGTGACAAGTCATTATAGTTGATGAATTTAATCATTCCCTCTTGCGTCTTGCTGTAGGCAATAAATCTTTCAAGCTTTTTCAACAATATTAAATCATTCTTGAAAAAGTACAATTTCACTTCTTTGGTTGCATAGATATTTAGTATCACTTGTTCAAGACTGCAGTCACTCAAAATCATGGCAATGGAAAGTGTCAATAAGGTCAAGCCTGTGAAACCATCAAAGGAAAAAATGAAGATGTGTTCGTCGTTTTCAATCAGGGCTTTGATGGCCTTGAGTAAGTTCAAATAATTGATTAAATCTGCCAAATTTGAGTGGTCAAAATTAAGGTACCCAGAACTTGGAAATTCAATGTATTTAGCCAAGGACTTTGGGATTTTGCCATATTCATTGCAATTAATAATGTAGTTGAAATTATGATCAATGTTGGATAAGTAATTATAATCAATCAAATTTCCCAAACAGATATTTTTATGGAACAGTTTCATGGAGTTGAATTTCCAAAGCAAGTTTTGTTCCCACTTCAAAAGCTTACAGTTGAAAACCTGGTTATTAATGGAGTTTATCGGGAGCTGGTGGACTTTTTCGAAGTTGGACTGGTTGATATAAGCCGGAGGTAAGCATGGCCATTGCTTATTATTGAAGTTGACGATGTACACGAAATTATTTGTTTGCAACTCCAAAGCCTTGTTTAAGTTCACTGTCAAGTTATTACTATTATTGTACACGATGAAATGGGAAAACTCGCTGCAAATAGGAACCTGGTCTCTAAAGTTTCGGTTGTTTAAATCGTCTCTGTCGTCGTCTGCAAATTTATTTAGTGATTCGACAAATTCCGTAAACCCCACAGAATTGTTCAAGTTGAACTCGCCGTCTGTATCCACGGTGTTTAGGAGCATCAAGTGAAGCTGTTGGATCTTAGGTTCGTGCGGCTCGTCAAGGTGTTGAAATTGCTGCAAATCGATTTTATCGTTGTTTAAGTTTTTGAACTTGTCGTTGTAAAATATCCGTTGCCGGGAGTTCTGAAGCCCATGCAAGAATGGGAACATATCCGTGTCCAAGGTATTATGCACACTGTAGTAGTAAGTAAGTAATTCTATTAGGTTGTGGTGATTTAAGATGAATACCCTGGGGTTGAAAACCTTTAACCGCAGGTTGAATTCAGAAAGGAACGTGTCTTTACCGATATCTTCATTTCCCCCTGCTGCCACCTCTGCATGTTGGTGACAGAGTTCAGAACCGGCAAAGTTTATGGAATAATCACTAAACTTACTGATAAGCTTTTGTTCATAATCGGGTAAAGTGTCTTTGCTATCCATGACAGTGATGTCACTGATTGAACTGTCCCGTCTTTCAGAGTTCATGGTGTTTATACTATCTATGGAGCCGTTGTGACGCATGGATAATTCAGGGTTTTGTGTGGGGTATTTTTCAGTGGAGTATTTTTCGAGGTATTTGGTGGTGTGGTGGTGTTTTATTAGATTCGGCATGATATTGTCATTGTTAATGCTATGGGTAGATTTGGACTTCAACTCAAACATATCCAGAGGAGATGGCAGAAAATTATGATAAAAAAAGGACACCACACATATTTATAGAAAACTACACAAGCACAATAGCATTGGCAACAATGCATCGCACATTGCTTGATAATACATTGAGAATGAAGTAATGGAATAATAGGAAACTTTATTCTGGCTAAAGACCCTTTTTGGACGGTCGTCAAAGGTCTTAAGAACAGTAGTAGAATCGTGTGCGTGTCATTTCCCTGCACCATTGTTCGTATTGTGTAGGGGTTGTTAATGAGATTGCTGAATGGAACATGTTTTATTATTTTTGTCTATTGTTTGCAGACTACTTTTTGAAGTGCATGTACGCATTGGGATAAGTAATTGAGGTTTTAAGTACCCCATGTGGAAGAATAAGGTTTCGTCCTCTATGCGATGCGGGATTAAGAGGTATGTTTCAGATTAGTCTTTTGATGGAATTTCAGACGAGCTCCTTAGACCACTTTTACAACCGAGCTTTAACCACAAATGCTTGCTACCTGGCTTGAACGTGCAAAAAAATGTTATCTGCGCATATTTTTGTGTGCATTGTTGCAAAAAACATTACCACAATAGATAAGCCTATGAAGTACTGGGGGTTAATGTTGCTTCCAGCAATTGTGAGGCTGTCGGTGGTGTATATAACCACTACTGTTTATGTACCAGCGTATTTGTACCTGCACAATGACTCCCTCATTGACGGGTCCAATGCCACTTTTTTCAACACCAGTTTAACCAGTGCCATTTCCAATACCAGTTTTGATGCCAGTTTAACTTTTGTGCTTCCGAAACTGTCGATTTTTATAAGTACTAGGCCCACTAGAACTCCTTATAACGAGGGCCACTTTATGCTTGGTGGCTCAGACACTGACAGTTCCGATAGTGATACTGACACCGACTCAGAATGTGAGGAAGACATAACCAGAGAAAATACGGAAACCAGGAGCCCTTATTTTCCCGAAAGCAGTTATTATCTTTCCAAAAATACCCACCTCCCCCAAAGCACCTTGAACAATGCCACTCAATCTGCAGCCTTTACGACTTTGTCGGCAAATGACACCAATCCCATGGAAGCAGAAACAAGCATTGCTTCGATGACGTACAATTCCAATTTAGACGTGTCCCCAGGTCCTATTGTGCTGCCGACTGGAGCCACTGCCAACCTTGGTAATCGAACTATTCTGGACGAGGGGGTCAGCTGCCCTGAAGAGAGCACAAAGAGCACAGAGAGCATAGAGTCAGAAAAAAGCACTCAAGTAAACTTTCCTGCCACAGAGTCTGAAAACACCCTAGATTACAAAACGGTATCGAATAATAAATTATGGCCAGGGAGGAAGGCAGCTACAAGGACTGGGTGGGTTTCCCAGGGACCAGAGTGGGTTTCTGAGGGACTCAAGCACGGGTCGCTGAGCCTCAGAGCAGAGACAGAGATCGTGATAATTACAGTGCCGTTTCCGGCACCCCAGGTGTCTGATGCAATTAGCACCCAAACACCAGGGTCTTTCGAAACAATTGATACCCTTACACCAATTGACTCCCACTCATCCGATTCTGTGGGTCTGTCAAAGTGGACTGTCACAGACACATCTCACTCCATGCAAACGACGTCTAAAGAGCCAAGAACATCTAAAGTGCCAGCAATAACAAAGCTCTCCGAAAAGTCCACCAAGACGTCCTCCGAAAAGTCCAAGACGTCCTCCGAATCCACCAAGCCAAAATCACACAAAAAGTCAACTCACAAAACAGCCAAAACAAAGACTCCCTCCAAAACCCTCGTCTCCCTCGACTTCCCCCGCTCCATCAGTTTGCTCCACCACAACAACTCCCTCCTAGAAAACCAGTTGTCCCGTGGCCTCCTCCTCAACTCTACACCTATTCTTTTCTTGATCCTTTTGATCTTATTATAAACGAGTCTATCTCAAAAAAGTTCGCGTTGAAAAAAACGAAGAAAAAGTCCTTAACAACTTATCCATTCAATAATGTCGGAAGTATGTATTATTATTCTGCAAGAGTTACATTGAATTTAAGGTGCTGATCACCCGCCAAAGTTCACAAACAAAATGGCAAAATTCTGTCCTTTTTCGTCGGGTGATATCGATGTATTGGCTCACATTGCCTGCTTTGTTTTGAAGAATCTAACATTTTTAGACAAAAAGAACTGTCAGGGTAACGACTGAACAACACATCTTAACAGACTTGGAACCAGTCGAAAACTTCCCCATAAGACAATGGACCATCACCGTGTCTTTATTGAACCAAGAAGGTAAGGAAATTCCTGCCACAATATTTGACAAAGTTACATATACCTTACATCCAACTTTTGTCAATCCAATTAGAACCATTAAAGCACAACCTTTCAAGGTTCAAGAACAAGGATGGGGGGAGTTCGATATACCCATTGCAGTTCACTTGATTGGCTTAAATGGGAAATTGGGTGAAAGAAAGTTCAACCACGATTTGAACTTTTTGCAAGAAAAATACACTGTTGATCACCCTATTACAATCCCCACCAATAAGTCATCATTATTAAACAAATTATTATTGGAAAGTGGACCAGTACCAACGGAAGAATCCATCAAACGTAAAAATGAAGAGCTTTCAAGTTCAAATAAGCAAAAGAAATTAAAGAATGGGTCTAATACTGCTATTAAAGGGTCAATTGATTTGGAAAAATTGGCAAATGGATTGACCAAATTAAGTGAAGACGATTTGATAGTCATAGTTCAAATGGTGACTGACAACAAAACCAACGAAATGAATATTAAAAATGATGTAGATAATGGAGAGTTCACTATGGATTTGTATACTTTGCCAGAATCTTTATTGAAGAGCTTATGGGATTATGTGAAAAAACAAACCGGTGAAGCATAGATTTGTTTAGTATATGTATATTTACCGTCAAACAGCCTTTACGGAGCCCATACCTTTATGGTGGTATCCCAACTCGCAGTACAGATGCCAACTCCATCGCCACTAACACTCACTTGGTTTATTTTATTAAGATGGCCTCCAATGCTTCCACAAATGTCCAGCTTTAACGTGTCCCAGATCAAGCATCCAAAATCCGAATAACAGGCGTAAATAAGTCTTCCACTCTTGCTAAAATCCACAGAAAGAATATTAACTGAGTCCATTTGTATAGACCGACGTTTATTGTCTTGTAATTGAGATAGAATGTTATAGTTACTCAATTCACAATCACTCCTTAAATCAAACATCCGAATAATTCCATCGTCCAGTCCCGTGATAAAGCTTTGGCCCTGGGGAAATATTTTAACTGAATTAATATCGTAATTAGATATGAATAGGCTTTGCACAGCTGTTTTACATCTTAAATCCCATATTTTGCAATAACCATCAGAGCTGCCACTGATGAACAAGTTGTCTGAAAAAGGCGTGCCCCGAATATTACTGCTAAAGGTGTCCATACACAAAACGTCGCCGGTATGCTCGATAAACTCTCTTATTTTATCACCTTTATTCATGTCCCATAAAATGCCCTTCATATCGCCGCTAATGGTAAGGACTTGCTGGTCGTTCAAGAACCGACAATCACTGATATATGCCCGGTGGCTCTTGAAAACGTGTTGTATGGTGGAATCAAAGAATCGGGGTCGGTTGTTTCCCTCGTTCAATTTGTAGATGGTCAAATTGTTATCTAGGCCACCACTGGCAATGTGTTGGCCACTGGGAGATAAAGTACATGTCAAAACCCACTGATTATCCAACTCAATGGCATTTTTCTTCAACCCGGTGACTGCATCCCATAGTATCATATATCCATCTTGACTAGCACTAAGAATCTTGTCACTGGTACTATTCCACTGGATTTTGCTGATCTTGTTCAGGTGTCCTTCTAGGTTATTATAGAGTTTGGGGTTGACCGAGTGATTGACTATACTGGCGACTCGGGTACTCAGACCCACCAAGCCGACGTCTCGGACCTTTCTTTTTTGGAGCTCCACTTCGGTGTATAGTGTCTTTGCTTCTGCTCGAGCATGGTCGATTTTCGCTTGTATCGGTACATTGTAATCGGGGAGAATGATACTTGGTCCCATTTCCACCACCATAGTCATAGAGATATCTTCTTTTTGTTGGATCCTTAAACGGGTGCAAAATGAGCCGCACGGATTTTGCCACATCTGGATTCCACATCTGGACTAGATATGCACGGGGTTCGAGGTATCTGGGTGGATGTGTATGGGTGTATGGGTGTTTAAACAACTTCGTTTCTTTTTCAGTCATTCTGACTTGAGTGTATTTGACTTGAGTGTATTGACTTGGAAGTGTATTTGACCTTTAATTCATTGACTTTTGAACGACTTTCTTCTTACTTGTTCAGCTTGCAACCTTTGTGGTTGTCTATTCTGCGTATGAGATGTTCGTTTTCTGGTGTCATTCGCCCGCTGTTACTTGTTCATTTCAAGTGCTTCGTTTAAAGGGTGAACTCGAACCAGAAAACAGAGAAACTTTAGTGCATAGTGTCAGTATTCAGGGGACACGATCATGCAGCCGCATAGTGCAACAAGCATGTGTGCGAGGTTGTGAGGCTCAATATTCCATTGAAATAGCCTGATTAAGGTTTGAACTGGAAGTCATTTAGGGGGAGTATTGGCACTTTTGAATTTTAGTATAAAGGAAGGTCAATAATATTTAGCTCAGATGACAAGAAGGAATTGATTTTGTGAGTTTGTAGTCAAAAAGATACCACACCCAACGGCTGCATGATACGAAAGCCAGTGCCTAAAATGGCTTGACACTGCCGTCCTGAAGGAGTAGGTTTCTCCCCTAACCAAAAGGGTGTACTCGCCGGTCTAGTATAGTGGTCAGTACAGTTCTTTGTGGCAGAACAAACCCAGGTTCGATTCCTGGGACCGGCATATTTTTTTCGCCCTTGGTCGTCTTACCCGTCTAAACACCAAGCCACTCATCTAATACTCCATCTGATTTCGTACATTACTAAGCCACTACACACTAACAGTCACCTATGCCTTTTGTCCAACAGCACCATTGGTGAGGTTGGAAGAACTTCCATTCTTATCCAACGGAGCAATATTGGATTGCCTATTGGTGTTTGCATTTTCCTTTAAAGCAATCAATTGCTTGGATCTGAAGTTTTCGTAGTGAATCAAACTGGTGGATTCAAGTAAATCTTGTAGATGAGTTCTGGTCAAAAAATCTCTCAAAAATACAAATTCACATTGACTGATATCCTCAATGTTAATAGCTCCCCATTTGGTCTTTCTTCCCTTGAACGCTTCTCCGTTGATAACGATCTCGTTGTTTGAACCCACAATGGCAAATGGAATCAAAGACTTGATATCTTCATTCAATTGCCTTTCATCATCAAATAATTCGTCGTTATCGTAGGGGTATAAATTGAAATTGTACTTTGCGAATTCCAGCTGCAACAATTTCTTTAAATTGGACCTCTCTTCCAAAGTCAAGGAATCAGACTTGGCAATAATTGGGATAACATTGGAAATTTCAGATAATTTCTTGATGGTTTGAACATCTAATGGTTTCAATTTCTTGTAGCTTGGGGGTAAAAAGTACAACACACAGTGGACTCTTGTGTCGGAAATGTGTTTATCTCTTTGGGCTGTCAACTCTTTTCTCAAATATTGGGAGTGTTGTTCTTTGATATATTTAACCAAAGGTTCCCAGCATTTTTCATTATTGATTTGATCTCCAAACCCAGGAGTGTCAATGACATTGACGTTCAACTTGACATTGTTTTCGATCAATTGGTGATTAGTGACCTTGACTTCTGTGGTTTTTTCAATGGGTTCGGTGGCATCCTGTCTACCACTGGAACGAACTAAATTGGAGGAAAATAAACTGTTGACCAAGGTTGATTTTCCCAATCCGCTTCTTCCAACCATCATCACGTTGAACTGGAATCCTCTTTTTAAAAGTCTATTTTCGATCTGGGTCGTTAAGGTATCAAACCCCACGTACTTTTGTGGTTGAATGAAGGAATCTGACATGGTTGTTTTCGTCTGTGTTTTTGCTTTGTTTTTTGTTCAACGCGTACAAGGAAACCGGTAGAGACACGTAACATATTGCGGTGAGAATTTTTCAGGCAGCTTTTTAAACAGTAGTAACTAGGTAAACAGCTAGAGTTACAAAGCCTCTAGTTTTAGACAAAAGACGTACAGAGCATATAACTTGAATGAGTGCGGCTTGGAGAATAGCGGCCCATACACCCTCCCCCGCTGTTTGGAGTGCCCTCCCGTTCGGAAGCACAATAGGCATATACGCTAACGCAGTGCCTGGCATATACGCTAACTCAGTGCCTGGCATCAACATCGCATGGAGATTGCCTGGATTCATAGGAGAATGGATTTTGAAAGCTGTGCCCAAAAAAAAGCCATCATACAGAAGAACTAGACAGAAATTATATGCACCAGGAGATAAGCAGATTAAGCCTTTAGAGAACATTGTTCGGTGTCCGGCGTGTGGAGCAGTGAAACGGTCTCATTTCATGTGTATGAACTGTTTTATGGAAATCCGGACGTTTTTGAAGAAGATAAAGCCAGGTAAGAGTGAAGTGACAGCAGAGGCCAGAATCGATGAGGTGGACGACAGGATTGTGTATCCGGGTAAAAGAATGACGGACTACCAGAGACGAATGAAGGAAAGAGACTGGGTGCCACAGAGGGAGAAGTCGTTGATGTATAATGCCAGTCAGGTGAAGCACAAGAAGTAGATATGTAAATAGGATAAAGTGAACATTGGCAGAGAAGTGAAGTCAGCTAATCGTAGGTGTTTAAAGTGTTTCAAAGTGGTTTAAGAGCACTCTGTTTGTGTACTTTGTTTATGTTCTGTTTGTGTACCAACTCTACCCACTCCATTCGAACTCCCTCGTACTTCCCTTCCTCACTTCTCACAATTTTCAAACTACATGACTTTATCCACAAAACGGACCAAAAATCCTAGAAAAATCGTCCTTAAAACGGTCACTGTACAACATCCGTTTGGTGTCAAGCCTCAGGGCAACTCGTGGCTACAGGATCCTAAGGAACAGTATGCGTGTCGAAAAAAATCCTTGGGTTACTTATCAGTGCTCTCCGATGAGGTGATAATGGATTTGGTAAATTATATTGACGACTTAGACACGTTCAAAAGCTTAATGCAGGTGTCCACATACCTTTTTGTGTTCTTGAATGACGAGGAGATCTGGAAAAGATTGTACAACAAGTACATTGGTGATGGAGACTGGAAAGGCTCTTGGAAGAAAACAGTATTGAACTGGAATAATGATGTAACAGTCAAGGTGAAAATGAACTCAGATGTCATCTATAGACCTTTCCAGGTGGCCAACATCGATTATATGGCACTCTTCCACGCATTAGTGGAAGATGAAACCTATATGAAAAAAATGAACATCAATGCAGAAGGAAGAATCCCCAGACACAAAGGTTTGACTACCCGAGAGTTTAGCGACATTAAAAGTCCGTTTATTTTGACAGGACACTCCTGGCCCCACTGGACACTCGAGTCGTTGAATTCCCAGTTCGGCGACACAAAGTTCCAGCAGGAATCGGTCAAGTGGTCGTTGTCAAGATTCATTGAGTATTGCAAATGCAATATCGATGAAAGTCCGCTTTATTTATTTGACTGCAGAAGTGGTGCCATGGAAAACCTTCGGCAGCAGTACGAGCCACCGGAGATTTTCAAACAGGACTATTTCAAGTTACTTGGAGCATCTCGTCCCGATCATTCGTGGTTAATTATTGGAAGCAAGAGAAGCGGGTCTACTTTCCATAAAGACCCCAATAATACCAGTGCATGGAATGCTTGTATCACGGGGAAGAAACTATGGGTGATGCTTCCCCCGGAAATCATCCCTCCGGGAGTAAGTGTCAGTGAAGACCAGAGTGAAATCACCAGTCCTGTGGGCATTGGAGAGTGGGTTCTCTCGGGGTTTTATCAGGATGTGCTCAAAATCCCCGAGGCAGTAGTGGGGATCACGTTTCCTGGCGAATGCATGTATGTGCCGTCGAACTGGTGGCATTTGGTCATCAATCTTGAAGATTCTATTGCAATAACGGAAAATTTCGTGCCCCGGAAAGACTTGAACAATGTGTTGGGTTTCTTGGAGAAAAAACCCAAACAAATCAGTGGGTTCAAACTCAGTGATGTTCAACACCTCATCCACTCGTTACCGGGACGGAATGAGGATCTCACGGCGTTTCTAGAGGTGGTGAATAAGAGTGGCATTGATTTATACGAAGATTGTGGGGAGATCACCAATTTACCGGATATCCCCATGTACGAGATTTTCAAACAGCTTTTGATCAACGATGGACACCAGGAGGTGGTGGACGCGTACACGACCCGGGCCAAGACCCCCAAAAATAACTGGGCTTCTGTAAACTGTGCATCATCTGGTGGTTTCTCATTTAATTTTTCACCTGACTAATTTTTTCGTTTATAGATATGAACCTCGATAACAAGATCATCTACGCTCCTGAAACCTATCAATATACCAAGTATGAACTAGAGGAATCGCAGGTTCTGCCCGACCCGTTTGTGCAATTCCATCGATGGTTTGATGGTGCCAAAGAAACTGAAGATATTCCCGAATCCACCACTTTTTCCACTGCCAGATTGCCCTCTGGAAGAGTGTCGTCTCGGATAGTGTTGTTGAAAGAACTAGACCACGAAGGGTTTGTGATTTACTCCAATTGGGATACGTCGAAAAAACTGCAGGATTTTAACACAAATAAGTATGCTTCCTTGACGTTTTTCTGGAAGAAGCACCAGAGACAGGTGAGAGTGGAGGGTATCATGCAACGGGTTCCGTACAAGCAAGCGAACGAGTATTTCCAGAAGAGGCCCCGGGGGTCCCAAATAGGAGCATGGAGTTCTCCTCAGAGTTCTGTGATCAAGAACAGGGCTGAACTCGAACATAAAGTGGAGGAGGTATCCGACAAGTTTGGCGAGGGAGAAATCCTGTGTCCTGAATTCTGGGGAGGAATGAAGATCATCCCGTTGGAAATCGAGTTCTGGCAGGGCCGAAACAGTCGACTACATGACCGGTTGGCGTATAGGAGAGAAGAGGGAGGAGAATGGGAAGCGGTGAGGTTAGCTCCATAGGGAGGAAACGACAAGATTTGGACCATCATAATTAACGAACTATGTTGTGCATTCTACTCCAAATACCTTTCTCTACCTTTTACTATAATTATCTATTCCTTTTCTACCTTTCACTTTGTAACCTCATTCCTCTTCTGCTTTACCAACAGACTCAAATCTTATAGATCTTCTTCTAAAGCCTGATCTTCTTCTCAAGCCTGGTCTTCTTCTCGAGCCTGATCTTCTTCTCAAACCTGTTGTAGATCTTCTCATGCACGTTGAATCTGCTACCAAGGTGAAGATCCGTGTCTAAATGTCAACAATGGAAAAGAAGAACCACCATGGTGAATAAACGAGACAACGCCCCGTACATGGAGAAGGGAGTTTTCGTATCTGTGGAGTTCCAAAAGTATCGTACTGTTTTAGTGGCAATGGTTGCAAATTGCTTTACCAGCTGCTGCATCTTGGTAAACTTCTTCAACGTTTCTGGTATCCACAAGTCTGCTGAGACCTCGCTGCTCATTGCAAAGAGAAACAACTACAAGAACCACAAAGATCTATTGTCCTACGCTAGTCTATTCACCCTTCAAATTCTTGACCGTCTCAAAAAACGACTTTCCCTGAATTCTGTGAATTTCCTTCTCCAACTCTGTCGACTCTCGGGACCCATCAGAACCGGCATACGAACCGGCCCCCCAAGCAGAGCCCCCGTGGACTTCTTTCAAATTAGTCAATAAATGAGCAGCGGGCTTGTTTCCCAAAGGCACATACACCATTCCATGGTGCACAAACGTCGACAAGGAATTGAGAGCAGTCACCTCTTGCCCGCCTCCAGGAGTCCCAGTACTGACAAATAAACCAAATGGTTTGCCATGTAAAGCACCACTATTCCATAATCCACCAGTTTGATCAATGAAACTTTTCCATTGGGCAGGAAAATTACCGAATCTTGTAGGGATTCCAAACACAAAAGCATCATATTCGGTCAAATCGTCAACTGTGACCTCAGGAATCTCGTCCACAGATGGCTTTTCGGCAGCATTCATCAACTCCAACACCTTTGGCGGAAGCGTTTCTGGCACCTGGAGCAATTTGGCAGAGCCTCCTGCCGACTCAATGCCCTTTTGGATCTCCAAGGCGTTCTTGTAGATGTGCCTGTAAAGCGAGTAGTAAATTATAGCGATCTTTGGTGCCATAGCGCTCTTTGGTGCTTGAATATAATAAAAACCCCAGTGCGCAAGCAAGAGTATTTATACATCGGCCGCTTACATAAGCGAGACTAAAATGCACCCTTCCCCATTCTTTTCGCATTAGCAATTATTAATGTTAAACCTGTTGTACATTTGATATTATGAAGATGTATGAAAATCGGTAGAAGTGAAGTGACGGAATGTGGTATAATTATCGTCTGGTTATGGCTTAGTACACCATTCTCTTCCTGTATAAGGTGGTAGCGCCTTCTTGAGCGTATTTTGAAAGGAAGGCCAAATCAGTACCAGCCGCAGCGGCAACACTGGTAGTGACAGCAGCGGTGGCAGCAGTGGTTTTGACAGCAGCAGCGGTGGTGGCAGCAGTGGTTTTGATGGTGGCAGTAGTGGAGGCTGATCCGGCACTGTCGAATTCAGTGGCAGACACAGCACCCGTGTTGATGGCACCAGCCAAGAACGAACCCAAAGTGGCGATTATTTCGTTACTACTGCTGCTTAACCATTTGATTCCATCTGCTAATAATCCGCTACTCTTGGCCCATCCATAGATATCCTCAGCAACCACAAGACCGTTCTTGAAGGCGGAAGTCAAGAAACTAATGGCGGTGTCGGGGTCGGCAAGCACCTTATTGATCAAACTTGTCACCAAACCGGAGTTTTTGATTTCGTCATACACAAAAGTAATGATGGAAGTCAAGTCTCTTTCATCAAGGACTTCTCCGTCAATGGTAGCAGCCCTTTTGTCGAAATCAGCAGCAATAGTGAATTCTCTCTTGGCAGCAGTAGAAGTGGCAGCGGCAGCGGCAGTGGTTCCAGTTTTGGATCCAAAGAAGGTTTCCACCAAGCTAAGGGCAGTGGAGAAAAGGGATTTTCCAGCATTCAACAATGCACTTCTCAAATCGGTGTCGTCCAAAATCTTGGTGAAGATTTCTTGGAGTAAACCGGAGTTCCAAACAGCCTTGATCAAAGTAGGACCTTGAACAATGGCGGCTTGAAGAGAAGCTTTAATAATGGCAAGAACCGAATTCTTCAAATCAGTGTCGGTGGTTAAGGTGTTGAAAATTTCACCAATAAGCCCACTGCTTGACAAAGCAGAGATCAAATCGCCTAAAACACTGTCAGTTCTTCTTTCCAATTCAATCAAAGCTTCGTCGTCCTCGGCCATGGAGTCTCTCTTGGCTTTAAGGTTGCTTAATTCGGTCAAGTGTTGCATGACCTGGTTAAGATCTTCCCTTTTAACCATGGTGGAAGTGGTTTGTTCGGTGGCTGTTGGAGCAGCAGAAACGAAGGAGGAGGAGGCTAAGATAGCTAATAAGGCGGTGTGGGACAACTTCATAGTTCGAAAGATAAGGTGAATTAAGTGGATAATAAAGAACAAAGAGGACGGGGATTTGGCCAGTATTTATAATAAACTAGGGGAGGGTAGGGCTGGGAAATAAGCTATAACATTTCCCAACTAGGAAAGTATATATTAATAAATACTCCACCTAGTTTAGAAATTACCTTTTCAACTACTAAAGTAGGGTATTATTGATTTAATCACTGTGAAAATGTATTAAAGAAAATTTCCCAATTAGGTAAAGTAATCAAGTAAGATTTTATCGTATGGTGCGTCTATATGCAGGCAATGCTAACAATTCCAAATTTGGTAACTCAAACTCCAAGTTTCCCTCTTGTTCCTACCTCCTGTTCTAGTATCCCTGGGGTATCAATTGTCATGTAATTGAAGTACTTTACTCAGAACACCAACTTGTCCTTCCAACGGCTCCTTATTGTTGAGATCGGAAAGTATTTGTCTTATTGCATTCTCAATCGATGACATTTCTACACACTTTTTGTACTAAATCGAGGCTATTTCCAATTTAGGGACACCACCCCTCTTCGAAAGCCACATACCCATCCATTGACCCTTCGTAGGAAAGCCTATTTCATCTGTCCCTAAACCTAAGCGAAAAGCCGGCAGGCGCATAAGCGGGTTTTGGCATATAAAACATATGGGCTTATACGGCGTGTCCCAACCAAAATGCTCGTCGCACAAGCTTCGTCTCGAAAACGAGATGCACTTTTTTCATCACCATGTCTGTTGTTGAAGTGTTCACCACCGGTGCAGAAAAGACAAACTCTAACGGCAAGACCGTGTCTCATGATTTAACCACCATCGACACGTTTGGAACCGAGTTCAAAGTGCCGGATTACACCATCAAAGACATTTTATCGGTGATTCCAAAACACTGTTATGAAAGGCTGTTGGTGAAATCCTTGGGATATGTGGTGCGTGATATCGTGCTGATGTGCTTGATATCGTATGCAGGACATCGCTTCATCCCACAGGTGGTACTTGAAGGCCATGACGACGTCTCCAGGTACGTCAGGGGCGGATTGTGGTGCTTCCAATCTTATTTAATGGGTTTATTTGGCTTTGGTTTGTGGATTTTGGCGCATGAGTGTGGCCACGGGGCTTTTTCTGACTACCAAAATGTCAACGATTTTATTGGCTGGGTGTTGCACAGCTACTTGGGAGTGCCTTACTTTTCTTGGAAATTCAGTCATTCTAAGCACCACAAGGCCACCGGTCATTTGACTAGAGATATGGTGTTTATTCCTTATACAAAGGAGGAATTCAAGGCCAAAAACAACGTGGCTAAGCTTTCAGAACTTACGGAGGAATCTCCTATCCACTCGATGCTTGTGTTGATTTTCCAACAATTAGGAGGTCTTCAAACTTACTTGATCACCAACGCCACGGGTCAGCAAATTCCTGGCTATTCTAAGCTTGCAAAGTCTCACTACACTCCTTCGTCTCCCATTTTTGAGAAAAATCAGTACTGGCACATTGTTTTATCAGATATCGGTATTGTTTCCACACTTTTAGTGGTGTACCAATGGTACAAATCCTATGGTTTTTTCAACATGTTTGTCAATTGGTTCATGCCCTGGATGTGGGTCAACCACTGGTTGGTATTTGTGACGTTTTTGCAGCACACTGATCCCACCATGCCTCATTATCGGGATAACGAGTGGAATTTTGCCCGTGGTGCTGCTGCTACCATCGATAGAGAATTTGGTTTTGTGGGACAACATATTTTCCACGATATCATCGAAACCCATGTTTTGCACCATTACGTTTCGAGAATTCCATTCTATAACGCTAGAGAGGCCACCAAGGCTATTAAAGAAGTCATGGGAGACCACTATCGGTACGACGGTTCTTCTATGTGGATGTCTTTGTGGAAATGCATCAGGTCGTGTCAATTTGTGGACGATAGTGAGGTTCCAGGGGTGATGATGTTTAGAAACGTCAACAACATTGGAGTCAAGCCTAAAGATTAGATGGCCATAACCCACTGTTGGGGCACCTGCCGGCATATACTAGATTCATCTATAGAGTATGTTTGTTATATTTATTTATACAGGAAAAGTTTTAGTTGTCTCGAAGGGCTGAGAGGCTCTTAACCTCGGCTTGTATACAGGGGCATCGCTGGTAGGTGCGTTCTGGCGCACCAGTCTATATACAGGCGCGCACCGCGCCATTTAACCAGTGAAAAATTTACCAAAAAATTCACTTCCAATCATGTTGGTGAATATGATAAGAACCTCCAGGATCTTCAAACCCGCCGCCATCGGCAGGCACGCATTCCGGAGCTTCTCCTCGTCGCTTCCGTCGCTCAACGTGGCCAAAACCTATGAGGAGGAAAAACTCATCATCGATGAAATAAACAAAACCTTACCAGAAAAAGATATCTCAAGTGCTTCAAAGTTAAGAAACATCGGGGTTTCAGCCCATATTGATTCTGGAAAGACAACCTTCACGGAGAGAGTGTTGTTCTACACCGGTAGAATCAACTCCATCCACGAAGTCAGAGGACGGGACTCGGTGGGTGCTAAAATGGACCATATGGATTTAGAAAGAGAAAAAGGTATCACCATTCAATCAGCTGCTACGTACTGTTCATGGGAAAAAGACAACTCCAGCTATCATTTCAACTTGATCGACACCCCCGGGCACATTGATTTCACTATCGAGGTGGAAAGAGCCCTTCGTGTTTTGGACGGAGCAGTTTTAGTTGTTTGTGCAGTTTCAGGAGTCCAGTCTCAAACCGTGACAGTGGACCGTCAAATGCGTCGGTATAACGTTCCCAGGGTCACCTTTATCAATAAAATGGACAGGATGGGGGCCAATCCTTTCAAAGCCATCGAACAGATTAATTTGAAGTTGAAGACTCCTGCGGCTGCAATTCAAGTTCCTATTGGGGCCGAAGCCGATTTAAAAGGAGTGGTCAATATCATCGATAGAGTGGCCATCTACAACGAGGGCCCCCAAGGTGAACAGCTTAGAATCGAAAAGGATATTCCCGCAGATTTGGTAGACTTGGTAGAGGAAAAGAGAAGCGTTTTAATTGAAACTTTAGCAGATGTTGATGAAGAAATGGCAGATCTCTACTTGGAAGGGGAAGACCCCACGGTGGACCAGATCAAAGGAGCCATAAGAAGAGCCACTATCGGAAGAAAATTCACGCCGGTTTTAATGGGGTCTGCCTTGGCGAATAAAGGTGTGCAACCGGTGTTGGATGCAGTTGTGGACTTTTTACCACAACCCAATGAGATTTTGAATACAGGCTTGGATATCACCACTAAAGAAGAAAAACCTGTCAATTTGATCCCCTCCAGTGCCCAGCCATTTGTGGGTTTGGCGTTTAAGCTTGAAGAGGGAAAGTATGGACAATTAACTTATCTTCGAGTATACCAAGGGAAATTGAAAAAGGGAAGTTATATCAACCATTTAAAATCGGGAAAAAAGGTCAAGTTGGCCCGGTTAGTGAGAATGCACTCCAATGATATGGAAGACGTAGAAGAGGTGGGTGCAGGAGAAATTTGTGCTACTTTTGGTATTGACTGTGCATCCGGAGACACTTTTGTGGGTGCCAATTCGGAGCAGAAAATCGCCATGAGTTCCATGTTTGTGCCCGAAGCAGTGATCTCGTTGTCCATTCACCCCAAAACCAAGGATAATGGAGCCTTTTCCAAGGCCATGAACCGGTTTCAGAAAGAAGACCCTACCTTCAGAGTCAGATACGATACCGAATCCAAACAGACTATCATTTCCGGTATGGGGGAATTGCACTTGGAAATCTATGTCGAAAGAATGAAGAGAGAATACGGGGTGGACTGTGTCACCGGTAAACCCCAAGTCTCGTACCGTGAAGCCATCACGGCCCCAACCACTTTTGATTACACTCACAAGAAACAAAGTGGAGGTTCTGGTCAGTATGCTCGGGTTATTGGAGAAATGACTCCACTTGACGGAGAGAACAAATTCACCCATCATATTGTGGGAGGAAAGATTCCCGAAAAGTTCTTATTCGCTTGTCAAAAGGGTTTTGAAGACAGTTTAGAAAAAGGGCCATTGGTGGGACACCGGGTGTTAGGACTTCATATGCATATTAACGATGGTCAAACGCACATGGTTGATTCGTCAGAATTGGCTTTCCGGGTGGCTACGCATGGAGCTTTCAAACAAGCGATTTTGAATGCCAAGCCCGTGGTTTTGGAGCCTATTATGACGGTAGAAGTCAGTGCCCCCAACGAATACCAGGGTGGTGTGGTTGGATTACTTAACAAGCTTGGTGGGGTCATCTTGGAGACCGTCAATGGCCATGACGAGTTCACGGTCACGGCAGAGTGTTCTTTAAACTCTATGTTTGGATTTTCCACCTCTTTAAGAGCATCAACTCAGGGTAAGGGAGAATTCAGTTTGGAGTTCCTTAAATATTCAGAATGTTCACCACAGCTCCAGAGAGAGTTGATTGCCGAGTACCAGAAGACGAAAAAGTGATGTAAATAGCTGTAAATAGAAATAGAGTAAGAGAGTATTGCCAAAAGGCAAAGAAATGAAAATACCAGAAAAAGACCGGTTAAATACCTAAAAACACCAAAGGGTAAAGAGTGAAAATACAAAGGTCTTGAACAGTTTCAAACCTGCCTCGTCTTACGATGATATTATTTATCTATGGTTTTTTATACATAATTATGAACGTAAACATTAAAAAAGACCTAAAACTAGAATACATATTTGTAATTTGATCTTGGTTAACATCTAAGCTTTAGCAACGGCCTTTTTGACAGCGTATCTCTTTTGTTTCTTTAACACTAAGACTTGGAATCTTTCGAAATCAGATAAGTTAGCTCTCTTTTGTTTGGCAGCTAATTTCTTAGCCCAAGAAGAAGCAGCCCATTTGGCATCAATGTCAGCAGCAGCCCATTTCTTGTTAACAGCAGAGGATTTGGCACCTCTTGGTAAGTTTTCCAAAACAATTGGAGTCAAGACAACTTTGGCCAAGGCGATGGCTTGTCTGGTGAATTTTGGTCCATCGACTAAAACCTAAATATTTGTTAGTAAGTGTTTGTGACAACGAGTAAAACAACATGTTCTCGGGTACGAATATGGGAATGCATTTGTGTTCCTCCGGTTCTTGGCCTTCCAGTTTATATCCTGGTGAATAATGATATGATTATACCCTGGTACATGTTCTTCTCTCTTGGTTATCTCATCAGTACATACTCTCTTTTGGTCGATGATTTCAACAACGGTAGCTAACTCTTTGTTGTCAACTAAGACAACACGTCCTAATTCGACGAATCTCCAGTTGGCAGCTTTAACAGTCGAGTATGAAGACATAATTATGTGGTTAGTGTTAGTGTATTAAAAAAATTTCAGTCCTTTGAGAAAAGAAAAAGAATCCCCAGGGACGGTCGTGTAGAGTCAGAAGTGCGAAGACGGTCCGGTCTAATTGGCGCATCACGTGTGCCGGGCACCAGCCCTGATGCTCTGGGGTGCACCATGAAAAATTCCTACTACCTACAACAATAAAAACAACATATCCACAAAACGTACGTTTTTTGATCCAATGATGACTAATAATTTGCGTTCTAGAGTAGGGTTTCTGGGGCATGCCTAGCTCCGTATAGGAAATCCTGCAGCATGCGACCACTTTTTGTCTGATGGTGTTTTAACAGCTACTAACATCCACAGGACCAGCATATATATATAAACTTCTGTTGTACAGGTGACCTGTACAATTACTTTACCCCTGTACAATGCTCTCCTACGCATTGCTCTTACACACCTGTACCGTAGCCGCTGCAGGATGGCCCCCATCTATCCCTTCTCTCACACCCATCCTCTGCCACTGTGCGCTTTAATTTTTCGTCTTCTAATTTCTTGACTCATTGTGTATGATAGGAAAGAGATATCACATTATCAATATATTCAAAAGGATGTCCTCTACCAAGAAACCGACCGTGCAGCCACAATGGTATGCACCAGCCACCAAGTCCAGTGCGATTTTGAAGGTTTATAACTCGTTAACTCGTTCCAAAGATGAGTTCATTCCAAACTCCCCCCATCAGATTACCTGGTATTGCTGCGGTCCTACGGTGTACGATCATTCGCACATGGGACATGCTCGGAACTATGTGTCCACTGATATAAATAGACGGATTTTGCAGGATTATTTCGGGTACAATGTCAAATTTGTGCAAAATGTTACCGATATCGACGACAAAATCATCATTGCCGCCCGGCAACAGTATTTATTTGAAGAGAAGTTCTCCAATACATACAAGGAGTTGAGTCCGGAGTTGATTTCCGAGTCCAAAACCGCTTTCGCCTTTTACTTATCGAAGAACGTGCCGGAATTCAAAGACGAAGCACACACCTTTGAATCATGGGCCAAGACCGTCAACGTACAAGAGACTGCGGTGGAAAACCCCAAATTCCCCATGTACATCAAGGCCGCCACCACGGCGTTTGGCCCGATCTACAACGGAGGCGTGGAAATCGACGTTTTTCTTTCAAGTGTCAAGGAAATCGTCATGCCTTACTTGGATAAGCATCACGGATCCAGTGTCAATGATCCTTCCATTTTCAAGAAGTTGCCTTCTTTTTGGGAAAACAAGTTCAACGAAGACATGGCCAAATTGAACGTATTACCCTCCAACATCACCACCAGAGTGTCTGAGTATATTCCCGAGATTGTGGAATATGTTGAAAAAATCGTGCAAAATGGGTTTGCGTATGCTACCAGTGACGGGTCTGTTTATTTCGACACGGCAAAGTTTGACAACGATCCTGATCACGTGTATGCCAAGCTCCAACCCTGGAACAAGCATGACATGTCGTTAATCAACGATGGAGAAGGGTCTTTGACTACTGGTCAAGATAGCAAAAGGAGTCCTGCAGATTTTGCTTTATGGAAGGCCTCCAAGCCCGGAGAACCCTCGTGGCCTTCTCAATGGGGTGAAGGAAGACCAGGATGGCACATTGAGTGTTCTGTCATGGCCTCCGATATTCTCGGGCCCAATATCGACATCCATTCGGGTGGGGTGGATTTATGTTTCCCTCACCATGACAACGAACTCGCCCAATCAGAGGCTTATTTCGATAACAAGCAGTGGATCAATTATTTCATGCATTCGGGACATTTACACATCCAGGGCCAAAAAATGAGTAAATCGCTAAAGAACTTCATCACCATTGAAGAGGCCTTGAAGGAGTACAGCAGCAGACAATTACGCTTGGTGTTTGCACTTAGTTCGTGGGAAAAACCGTTGGATTTCAAAGATTCGCTACTCAAGGAGGTCAAGTCGTTTGAGTCCACATTATCCAAGTTTTTCACAGTGGTACGAGCCTTGAACAACGACTACAAGCATGAAATTGCCCAACATCGGTACCCCGACAAGAAGTTATCGGGAGCAGACAAGACATTAGTGGACGATTTGGAAAGGGCTCAAAAAGATGTCTATGAAGCGTTCTGTGACAACTTGTCTACCCCGCAAGCATTGAAAGTGGTACAGGACTTGGTATCCAAGACCAACAACTACATCCAGCAATCGTCCAATAATGCCACCGTTCTCCGAATCGAGATGTTGAACTCGGTGACTAATTGGATTGTGGACATTTTAAAGGTCTTGGGATTCGAAGCCCGGCCCGACAAGTTGGGATGGTTGGATTCCAGTACCGAGGCGCCTGTGGCCGACAAAGAAGACATTGTCTTGCCATACATCAAGGCACTAGCGCAGTTTCGGGACTCAGTGCGGAATTTGGCAATTAACCAAGACGATATTTCCAAAGTGTTGGCAGAAACCGACAAAATCCGAGCCGATTTGATCGATTTGGGAGTGTCGTTGGATGATCGGCCCAACGGGTCGGCGTTGATCAAGTTTTTGAATGAGCAGGAGTTGACGGATTTGAAACAACAGCAGTTGCAAAAAGAGATGCAAGTCCGAGAAAAGGAAGAGAAGAAAAGACAGCAACAAGTGCTCAATGCCAAAAAGGAAGAGGAGCGCGTGGCCAAGATGAAGATCAACCCCAAGGACTTGTTTAAAGACACGTTGTTGTACTCAGAATGGGACAATGACGGGATTCCCACCAAAGACGCTAAAGGTGAGGAGATCAGCAAAAGTATGAAGAAAAAACTTGTGAAGCAGTACCAACAGCAAGAGAAGCTATACGCCCAGTACCTGCAATGAGCAATAGCCTTTAATGTGTATCACCAACACCATGTATCTTAAGCCTCCTACTGTCTCTTAAGTCTCCTACTGTCTCTTAAGCCTCCTACTGTATCTCGAAGTCTAATTCTCGTTTCTGGTTATGAGAATTCTCCACAATCCGTATCGAAGATCGCGATTGACATGGTTTATTTTTATCCACTGTTGTTTTGTGTTTTTAGACACATCACTTCAATACACAGGTGTATTAGAAATGAAGGGGTCTGATTTGCACCTAAAACTTCCTTCGAAAGAAGCCAAGGAAGGCCACAGAAATACCTTTCTTTTGCCCCCACACGCCAGCATGCCTTCCACACCCCACCATTCTAAAGATCGAACCGACAAGAGCTCCAAGCTCGGACGCATCAGGTCCTTGGGTAAAATCGATATCCGGTCTCCCATCATAACCCACACCACCACTCCCAGCGAGATTGCCCCGTTCTCAGAGGGTGTATCACTTTATCCGACAAAAACCCATAATACGGTGGCGTCAAGGCTCTTGAATCTCGTGCCTGAAACCCTCTACCGGTTCCGCCACTACTACAACGACTTCACCACCATCGACTGGGCTAATGCATATATCAAGACAAATAAGTTCCAATATGAGTTACATCACAAGCATTGGATATCGCACAACCACCGCATTGAATCTCCCGGTAACAAGATTCCTTTATACTACCGCTACTACCTCATCTTGGGAAGATGGGTGCTAATCGTGTTGATCGGCTTTGTCTTTTCCTTGGTGGCTTACGGAATCGACAAGGTGGAAATCATGTTGGTGGGACTAAAACATGGCTACTGTAAACCCAACTGGTTCCTCAGCCAAGTGTCTTGCTGCTCCAACGATGTTTCTGTGCCCTACACACTGCTGCAAAACTCGTCCCTGTTGACCAGGAACGTGTTTAAAAGTGGGTATGTGTTCAAATCCGTGGAACAGCGGTGTACTGATTGGGTGTCCTGGTCTGCAAATTTCAAGTATTTTAAGTATGGACACGAGATCAGATTCGATTTCTTGATTTATGTCATGTTGACCATCATACTTGCGGTAATTGCGTGTGTTATCACCTTAACTACGGAAATTTCTGGTCGGTATCCTAATTCCCACCTCAAAACCGAGAAGGCCAGTGTTTCCGACGACCGGTCTCCTGCACATGCACCAGAACCCTTGGACGAAGTGGATAGAAAAGTCATGTACACAGCTGCGGGATCTGGGGTTCCTGAGGTCAAAACAATATTATCAGGATTTGTCATTAGAAGATTCTTGGGCACCTACACTTTTTTCTCCAAATCTATTGCTTTGGTATTGGCTATAGCTTCCGGTATGTCTTTGGGGAAAGAAGGACCCTATGTTCATCTAGCAACATGCGTGGGAAATATTTTAAGTCGATTTTTTCCCTTCGTGTCCAATAATGAAGTAATCCAGAAACAAATCTTATCGGCCGCAGCTCTGAGCGGAGTGGCCTTGGCTTTTGGCTCACCCCTTGGAGGCGTATTGTTCATCCTCGAGGAAATCAACCATTCTTTGCCTTCATTCCAGTTATTTCAGATCTTTTTCTGTGCCATTATTTCTACCTTGTTCCTCAAGTTCTTGGACCCTTATAACACCGGTAACACCGTATTGTTTGAGCTCAGTTACACCTCCGACTGGAACACGTTGGAATTGATATTCTTCATTATTATAGGCATGGCAGGTGGGGTTTTCGGAGCCTTATTCGTCAAATTTGTTGCCTGGTGGCCGAAAGTATTCCGGCAGTTGAAACTCATAAAGAACCATCCGGTGTTTGAAGTGGTATTCTTGGCTTTACTCACAGGTATTGTCACGTTTTGGAACCCTTACACCAAACAAGCCACCACCGAGCTCGTGTTGGATTTAGCAACTCCTTGCACAAGTCATGAATTGGACAGATCCTTGTGTCCCACCACAGGAGGCCAGTTCACTAAAGAGCTCGGATCCTTATTCTTTGCCTTGATTGTCAAAATCATCTTGACGGCCATCACTTTTGGTGCCACATTACCTATAGGTATTTATGTTCCTTCCATGGTTATAGGTGCCTTATTTGGCAGATTCTTTGGCATGCTCATTGAATGGGTCAATTATACTTATAATCTCAACTTAATCGGTACCGAAATGGGTAGTATATCCTCGATGATGAAGCTCATTTGCAAAAGCGACGAAGGATGTGTTGATTTGGGAATTTATGCAATGATTAGTGCTGGTGCTTTCATGGCGGGGGTCACAAGAATGAACATCACTCTTGTCACCATATTATTTGAGATCACCAGCTCATATACTTATGTGTTACCTATATCCATTGCTATAGCCGTTGCAAACTGGATGGGAGGTTTAATTGAACCCAATTCCTTGTACGAGTCGTTATTGATTGCCAATGACTACCCATTCATGTCTCCCGAGACAGAACCCATTGATCCTTTCACCACTGCCGGTGAGGTGGTGGAAAATTCGGCCAGATATCATGATACCAGCGAATATGGCCCTGTTCTGTCGGTGGCCTCGCCTGTACGAGTGAGTTTTCCCAAAGTAGAATCAACAGTGCCTTCAACACCCAGCATGGCCAATAATGTCTTCCTTCAGACCAGACCCACACCTGTGACGTCGATTGTCGATGAAGAAACTAGTTTGAAGTTGTACATTGATATCACCAATTCTCCTTATGTGCCTTTGAGCGTTTTGAAGCAGAAAAATCTGATTTTGGCCAATATGATGTTGTTAGATGGCTGTATTGCATTGGTGAGAAATAATGTGTGTGTGGGGTTGATTTTCTTTTCGGAGTTGGAGTTCTGCATGGATAAAGTTGAAGAGTTCTGTCGCCAATATGAAATCACCGAAGAAGTGTACTGTAAGGTTCACGAAGAAGAAGGTTACTTTTCGGGAGACTTTAGCATTGATGTCATTCGGGGACCTGTGAAATCTAACTTGAATGCCGCCAAAAATGCAGTCCAACTGGCACCTAATGATCTGGATTATTTCAGCTATGGCTCCTTTGATGAGGGAGAACAACAATTGGTGTTCGAGCTTCAGACTACGCTTGTGAACTTGACTGATTTCACCGAGTACGTGAACTATCATCCTATATTTTTGAACTACAACAGCGAGCTAACTTTGGCACATTTGGTTTTTGACAAAATTGGTACTCGGGTGATTGTGTTGTTAAAGGACGGTAAATATTACGGAGTTTTGCACAAAAAGGCATTGATTGATTTTATTAGACGAACGTGAGAGGGAAGAATAAGGGCCTAGAGAGACTAAGAAGGCAAAAAGTTTTAAAGATAGAGGCTCTAAATGACAAGAGGTTACAAACGACAAGAGTTCTAAAAGTACTAAAGAGACAATAGGCTCTGACAAAAGGGTTTTGAAAGCATTAAAGAGGATCAGGAGATTCAAAGAGACCACCAAGGATTCATTAAAGACTCTTTCAGGCTTCGTTCTTCTCTGGTTAATTACCAGCAATCGATTGCCTGAATCACAATGTCTATTATCTGCTTCACTACAAAGCATAGTATATCATCCTCTGCTTACTTCTTATAACCAACTCATCATTATCGCATAAGTTTTTAATCTAACAAGTCTCTTTGTGACACATTTGCAGCCAAAAAAAGTCTTGCATAAAAGAAAAAAGTGAAACCCCCAAAAGTTACACACCTCATTACACGTTCTTTTCCCTTTTTTGCACACACAACATGTATAACGAGCAAAGCGACTACAGTAACAACTACATCCATAGCGGGGTACTCCCCTCCAACTATGTCAGTAATGGGAGCAATTTGGTGAAAGGGTATCCCAAACTTCAAAAGTTGAAAGAATTGAAAAAACACCAAATTGAAACCCATTTGACAAAACCGTTCGGGTGTCGTCTTTCTCCCGACAAGATGGTTGACGAGTTACACAAATGGAACTCCACCAACGGGCTTCAATTCGACGTGATCATGATCGGTGCCATGAGCACAAAATCATCGTTACCCATTTTAAAGACATTGCCTTTAGCCAAGCTCTGTGCTAAGCCAGGTTTCTTGTTTATTTGGGCCACCCAGACTCAAATCATTGATCTTACCGAAGTGTTGAACCAGCTTCTTTGTAAGAAGTTCCGGCGGTCGGAGGAGTTAATCTTTCTTCCATATAATAAAGATTCCAAAGCGTTTCCCAAATGTCTGGGAGAATCAATGTTTAGAGACCAACAATGGCATTGCTGGATGTGTATTACGGGTACCGTTAGAAGATCAAGTGACCAGCACTTGATCCACTGTAATGTGGACACCGATTTACAATTTGAGACTAAGACTCCCGTCAACAATATTGTCCCCGATAGTATGTACAGAGTTGCAGAAAATTTTTCAAACTCCAACAGAAGATTACATATTGTCCCCTTTTCTACTGATTACGACTTCCCTGTCAAGAGTAGACGGGGCTGGGTCATTATGAGTCCTGATATCATCCTCAACAACTTTGATCCCGTCAAATACGAAGCCGAGTTGCAAAAGAAATCAATGATTCACTACAAGAACAACCAGATCCAATATTTGGTGAGCCAAACAAAGGAGGTGGAAGACTTGAGACCCAAAAGTCCTGTCAAATAAATAATCTGGAAATGTTAGTATTTCATTTGAAAATTTAACATAATGCTTCAAGTAATCAGAAGTTTGATGAATGTTGGAAAAAATGTTTATCAGCATCGTTTGCACTAAGAGTGAGCTGAGTTGGTTTTCATCATTAACTTGAAGCATATGTTAATCAAGAAACATACGGGTTAGTTATTGAAAGAAAATTTTTTGTCGCAGTCGATGGCTTTATAGGCATATTCTGGTAGTGTGTGAACCAATATCTTAGTTGAATTCAATGGTACAATTATATTTGGGCTATAATCCTCTACAATAGTCTCCCTAATTCAGTTTAAATTACTCACCTCGAACAAAAAGTCCAGAAAGTTTATGGTGGCCACTCCAGATAGATCTTTGTCGTATTTCTTGAAAATGTCTGTCAACTTTCGTAAGTACACCAACAACTCAATAAACTTATCAAACTTCAATTTTCCCACAGACGTGGAATCTGTAACCAGATCCCTGTATGAGAATTTCTGGAACAAATGAAGCACTAAATCAATGTTCAATTTATACCCAATTTGTTCCAACACTTTCTGAAATTCTCCAAAGGAAATGTCGCCAGAACTATTGGTGTCAGCCTGTACGAAAAGCTTCTTGTAAGCAGATAGGTATTTCCACAAGGAGACAAACTGATCGAAATTCAAGTGATTCGTATTACTGTTTGGGCTTGTAAACAAGTTGATCATTAATACTATGGTGGATTCGTGGAACCGGGTGTGATCAAAATTCAACAACGCATTAGACAATTCCGTTTTCGATATTCTTCCGGAATTGTTGGTATCTACCTTATCAAAAACGGCTCTTAGCTCACTTTCAAGCTTCTGTTTAGATGATACCTTTACTGGAGGTGCAGGTTCGGAAAGCGTTTCTTTTGGTCTAGCATAAGTGCCTCCAGCCGGCGGCTTTTTGATGGCATTGGACTCATATCGCTGCTGTGGAGCCCCCGCCAGTGGATTGGCCCCGGCCACTGGCTGTTGGTAAGTATTGTTTTGCGAATGGATATGTGGGGTTTGGGATGGTGGAGGTTGGTACTGTTGTGCTGGTGGAGGTGGAGGTTGCGACTGGTAGTACGCGTGTTGTGGAGTGGGGGCCGCTGCCAAGGTGTTTGGCGGGTTGTAGTACTGATGTGGTTGTTGTGGGGGAGGCAGTTGGGCATATGTCTGTTGTTGCTGGTAGTAGGCTGTGGGCTGCGGAGGTTGCGGCGGTTGTTGGTGAAAATGAACCTGCTGCACTGGCTGCTGCTGACGCGGAGCATGCTGGTGGTGACCACCGCTCAATTGGGGCTGAATCTGCTGGTAATTATTGGAGTATTGCGACGACTGGGGAGGCGGTTTATAAGGCAGATTTGAGGGTTGAGCGTGTTTTTTGCGGCCAGAAGAGGCATTGCTTCCACCTGAAGGCACCACATACGCTGCCTGTCTAGGCGTGGGATACAGCGGTAATTCATTCATGGTACTGAACTGTGGGTAAAAGGGACTTAAAATAAATTATTTATTTTGAATCGGGATTTTTTACATGGATTACGCGAACGCTACAAGTTTGGACATGGTTTTATAAGAGGTCTATAGAGATAAAAAGTTGGGAGAGGGTAAAACGTCGAATGGATAAAAAGTTGGTAGAGGTTGAAAGCAGTCGGTAGTGACAAAAAAAATTGTAGAGTTGAAAACTGGTGTCCAAGACTAGGGACAATCAAACGTTACCTTATGTTTCGTTTATTAAAAAACATGAATAAAATATACATCGTTTTTAATGATTTATTAGCTTCCTTTGCAGAATAACATTGATTGTAGTTACAAGGCTTCAGGACAGTAATTCTTTGTGGGTGATAACTTAATCTCTTCTTCTGTTGAAAGTTCTTCTTTGTGGTTGAGCTCTTTCAGCTGGAGCACCACCTAATCTGGTAGATGGTAAGATGTTTTCTGGAATTCCTAATTCTGCTCTTAAGAATTCGACACCTTCGTCAGTCAAGGTGTAGTAGTAGTATTGCCATGAGAATTGGGTCTTGACGAAACCTTTGGAGGTTAATGATTGTAAGGCCTTGATGACGTATAAGTTCTTGGTGTCGATTTCATCGTGTTTTGGTTGTTCAAAGTCCTTCTTAGCAACTAAGACACCTTCTTGGAAGAGGTGTTGGTGGATCAATTTTCTATCTTGTTTTGGAATCAACATATTGTTTAGTACTGACTTGTGTTTGATAGTTGAAAATTTATTAAATGTTTTTTCACTAGTGAGAAGGAAAAATTTTTTGGTATCTGGAGTTGGTGGAGACACGGAGGAAAAGTCGCGGTCACTGAAGTGCACGTGTGTCTAGTTAGGGCTCTATGCGGCTGCAAATTCGACAGAAGAAAATAAGGGAAGAGATGAAGATAGGCCGTTGTTCTTCAGCTCTTTGTGGACAAAAAAGGCTTTTTTCTTATACCAGTGGTGTTACTCGAATATGGTCTCCTTAGCGAGCAGTATCTCATGCGTAGATTTTTTTTACGTAGCGGCCTTTAAAGTGTAGTGTTCCTTTTAGATTTGAGTGTCCAAGGGCTTTTAATTTATGGCGCATCATTTGAATCTAAGTTTTTAAACTTCTTATCTTTTATATCTCAGAGCACTTCTTTTTGACCCTAGCCCACCTTTTGTGTATCTGGGCAAACTGTCGTGTCAAATAGGACTTGTTCTTGTCTTCTTTTTGGCACCGGGTATCTTTTTGACAGCGAGTATCTCTTCAAGGAGCATATTTCAATCTCTAAATGAATCTTTAATTCTCATCTAACGCACCTCATTATGGGTGCAAGTCTTTCACCCTAAAAAGTCTCTTTTTACTTATATTCATCTCTTTCAAATACACTCCTCGCCTTCGAGCAGTACACCTCTTAAATACTGTTTCTATTTCCAAGAAAATCTCTTTACACACGTCCCCCTTTCCCCATTCCACTTGCCATTTTACTTTTCGTGGGTCAAAACGCGATAAAAATAGATTAGGAGTAGTTATGAAATCATTCATAAAATCACACAAGAGGAATGAGTCGCTTCACTCTGACAATTCTTCGGCAAAGAGCTCGATATCGTCTCCGGGCCAGAACTATGCCGCCAGCTTCCACACAAATGCAAATTCAAATTCAAATTCGCCTAAAAAGCTACTAGTGCCAATCAAGAATCTCTTTCACAAAAGAAGACCACTGGCAGAATTAGGAGATATTTTCGTCACGAAGCTCGTCAGTTCCGATTCCCAGAGACCGTATGTGAGTAGAAACAACGTGAAGGTGGCGACATTGACGATCCTCGAGCCCAAGTATACGGGTTCTCGAAAGTCGAACAGGTCTCACACAAAGGAGGATACCGTTAACGAAGACGATGACTGTTCTTCGGAAAACTCCAACGATTCCAACTTTTCGTTTGTCAAGGATATGAGAGGTGGACGTAACACCTCCATCAAGTACTATAAGACTAAAACCGATGTCAAAAAACAACCCCAAGAGACTATACTGTACTTTGACAACGATAATGATATGGATGTAGATGACTATGATTACGAAAATAATGGCATGGACGAATATGATGGAGAAGAAGAGGATATAAACTTCATCGATGATTTTGATGATCTGCTAGAGAAGACTTATTTTCCAGACAATTCAGTACATGTGGTATGTGTTGATAGTGTGGAAACGGCTCTGGTGGGGTATGAGGATGATTTCCGTTTCAATGTCAATAAGAATAGAGATGGTGTGGAATGTGATGGTAATAGCGAAACAGGTTACACTGATAATGATAATGACTACGACAATGACTATGACTATGACGATGGGAACTTTAATGATATTGCAGCTCAGGAAAGCAGAGAACTCTATGACTTCACGGGCTTCCAAAACGTGAACGCAAATATGGACACAAACGTGAGCAACGTGAACACTAACTCGCCGTATCGGTTCGGCCCAGAACTGCCTGATACCAACGGTACCAGGGTGCCCTTCAATCACTCATACCACTTATCTATGGACGAATTCAAGTCGGTTGTGGAGAACAAGTCTTCAGAGGCTCTTGATCTTCTTGACAATTATTTGGATACGGATGGTTATTCGGGTTCGGGTGCTTCCACCCCAAGATTTCGATCCATTGACAACCTCGAATTGTACGATTTGGATTCTCCTTTAATCAATGGAATAACCATGGGAAACGATGCGACTGTAAGATTCACGAATATAAGTCCCAGTGTGTATTCGGTGAAGCAGAACTCCAAGGTCAGGGCCCTTCATCTTTCTATTGATGAGATTGCTCTTTTCAAAGATGAAGATATTGGATTGGGGATATTTCCTAGTGTGGTAGCACAAATCGACGAGGAACAAGGGGTCTTGTCCGTGGACGAAGAACAAAGTATTTCGGATGTGGACGAACAAGGTATTTCGGATGTGGACGAACAAGGTGTTTCGGATGTGGACGAACAAGGTGTTTCGGATGTGGACGAACAAGGTGTTTCGGATGGAGAGGATGAGCCAGAGATTCTGAAGCATAAGCAGCTCAACGATGCATCGAATGGAGACTCTAAGCAAAAAGAGCCCGTTAACTCGGTTCCTACATTCTCTCTTACACAGCTTGAATCTGACAAGACATTGAGACACTCGGAAAACCAACCCAACAATACACCACTGAAATCGAACGTCACACCACTAGAATCCTCCGATCCCACCTCCAATCCCACCTCCAACTCGACCAAGATCAATAGACAATCCATAAATGAAATGATGAGCTTGCTAGAAAATCTACAAATCAACGACGAAGCATCTCAAAAAAGTAAACGAAGTTCCATTGAAAACATGATGAGCTTCTTAAAAAACATTCAGAAGACACAACAGGATGTACCCCCATCTAAGCATCACACAAATACTACCAGAAAGTCAGTTTTTCCCCGGGAGCTAAGAATACAAGAAGACATCCAAGACGAAGATTCTCACAGTTTCATCGACAGTGACATGGATCTAAATGATTTAGAGAAAGACATCATTGATGAAGTGAACCAGTTGCCAGAAGACTTTGACTTTAGTTGCAATGAGGAAATCATGAGCCAATTTGAAACTCTAAACAAGTCGTTCCAGGCAAATTCTTTTAAGAGATCTAAATCATTTAACAAGAAACCTAAACGAATGCTCCCATCGGGACTTCGAAACAGCAGCAAGCTCGAAACACCAAATAAAACTGTCACGTTCTATGGCAGTCGAACATTCCTGCCTACACGTCAAAAGAGCCATAGCCCTATTGAAGATTTAACCACCATCAGTGAGCGGAATTAAAGTGACGGGAGTAAATGTACCAGAGAACCCTTGCATATTTACGTTAGTTTATTTATCGAATATTAATTAAATTAGTGAAATAAGAACCCTAGGTCAACTTTTGAACCCGGGTCTAACTTTTTTGTTTCAAGAAGGTGTTGAAGTCGTAGTAGCTATTTGACTTGGTGTAGTCAAAATACTGGTCATTCTCTTGCTGTGCAATCACAGTTGCCTTTTTGCCAGCTTCATTTTGCTTTTTGGGCGGAAGTTTGATTCTTCTGGAATTGTACCTGGCACTTGAATTCACCGATCCATTGGATCTGCCATTTCTTTGAACTGTGAGGGGATCACCTCTTTCAGCCCGAGAGATGGTCTTAACTCTTATTTGTGCATCACTGGCCATAGAATTATAGGAAAAGGAGCTCGATGTGGTTGAAAAATCAGATCTTGTAGAAGCACTTCTTCCCAACCAATTTCGTCCATATTTGGAATAAATGCTCTCCAAGTCGTCCTCGTCTTCCTCTACTATAACCACCTCCACTTCTTTCCCTTTGTGGTACTCAGTCGTGGATCGGTAAGAAAGAGTGGAATCCTGTCTTTGAACCATGCAAACGTCGTACTTCTCTTCGGTCAAATCGATGACAATGCTTTCGACATCAGAAATTGCAGTGGATTCTGTTAACTTTGCCGATCTGCTGGATTGGTAGCTGGAAGAGCTTTCTGAAGCAGATTTTGATGTTCTTCTGTTCAAGTCATGCATGGTTGGGGTGACGGTTCTAGACAAGTGGTTTTCGTGGGTAGTGTTGTCTTTGAAATCGACGGTGTAATCAACTCTTTGGGGGATGGGGGCCACTGTGATATTCATGGTTTCCTCCTGGGCGATTTGTTCCTCTTTTCCATTTTGTTCCTCTTCCCTTTGTTCTTCCCTTTGTTCTTCCCTTTGTTCTTCAGTTTCTTTCCTCTCTCCCTCTCCCTTCTTTTCCATCAACTCATTCAAGTCAAATTGAATATTGCCCATGGACCGCGTACGGCTGTGCCGACTATGGTTCCTATTGTGCATTATCCTCATTGGTGTCAAGGTCTGTGATGAAGGTAAAGGTGGTAACTCATTGTACTTCTCGGAATTGATATTGTTAGTGGACTTGGACTTGATTGGGCTGGTGTACAAATTATTGCAGCCAGTGTCACTATCAGAATCAGAGCTGTCATACAAATGCTTGAACTGTTCCGTGACAATTCTTCTTCCTCGTTGACTGGGGACTCCTAAGGGTTCTAAAGCATTTTCCGCGTCATCATCTGATATAAGATCATTGAAGGTAGTGCCATTCACTGATAATACCGATTTCCTTAGAGATCCTACTTCGCTGAAAGAAGCTTCACTAAGATCAGGGATTTCAATTTGGCCATCCACTGTGGAATAATAACTAAACTTCGATTTAGAAGATTTGTGTGATTCTTGGGAGACTATGCGGTTCTTTGTAAGGGAGTAGTTAGTGGCATTTTCAAGGGTATTGGGGAAATTGAACCCTTTTCCAAGGCCCTTGTTGTCTTTTTCTTTGGGAAGGGAATCAAAAGATATAGTTTCTTGGGAGACATCTGAAGATGTGTGTGACGCTATGTCTTCCTCTGTCTTCTCTTCTTCAATATCTTCGTCTATCTTCTCTTCCTCTGTCGTGTCCTGGAGATAATAGTCAGCCACTTCACTTTCCGCCTCTGAGGACCCTTCGATCTGGTCGTTTACTCTGTGAGCCACTCCTATGCTGATATTTCTTACCGGAACCTCATTCTTTTCAGAAACCACTGGCGTATGTTTCTGTTCAGCCACTTCTTCGGACTCTTCATCTGAACCTGCACTGGTTAAATCGTCTGAACCGGCAATGGTCAAATCAACACTCTTCTGCACAGAATCCCAGGACGCTTCTGAGTCTCCGGATATGGTAGACTCATTGGACTCATTGGAACTAGAAAAGGAATTCCCACTCACGTTTCTGGTCTCGGGCCTCAAATAAGTTCTCTTACTGGCAAAACTAAGAACATCCCCAACTGTACTGAACGAACTGACAGAGGAAACATGCGATTCGTCACTGAAACTTCTTTTGTGGATTTGAAGGAATTGGTGTTTGCTAGCAGATGCCCTGGACACTTTCAAGCCGGCGACATCACCTTCTGTAGCGGTTCTGGGAATGCCTGACGTTTTAATCTCCACAATTGGAGGAAGCTCTTTGTCTTTGTTAACTTTTGGTTGTGGTGAACTATTTTGTAAGATTCTAGGCTGTGGTGGCCCATTTTCTAAGGTTCTGACATTGCTTCTGGCAGTTCTGGTCATTTCCGGACTTTGCCTTGGAATTTGCTCCGGATTAGATGCTCTAGAAGGAGAATACTCCTCGGAAACGGTTTCTGGGTGCTCAATACAAGACTTCTCCTCTCTCTTGTCTCTCATGCTGGAAGCCCTTGAGCTGGCATTACTACCCGATTGTTCTTCGATTATGCTGAGGTTATCGGCTTTCAATTTTCTTGCTTGGATCTTACTTTTCACCGATTTTCTTTTGTTACTATTGACCGAAGGAGGACCATTTTTTTTGGCTAATGACGATGGTGATAAAGGTGGGGAAGGCATATTGGGTAGTTTTGCATGCAATCTGTCGGTAACAGGTTCAATTTCCGAGTCTGTATCGGAAGACAGCGTATCAAGCTTCTCATAGCCATTTCCTGTGTATATCAATCTACTTTTGTTTCTAGGGGATCTGGTAGGAGATGACGACCTGGAGGGGGATGGAGACCGGGAACGGGGCTTTTTTGCATTTTTGGGACTCAATTTGGGAGGCAACGAAAGCGTGAATGGAATGGGGATCACATATTGGCCATTGTCACCAGCCGTATTGATATGAAGCCGTTTGGATACTGGTGACTTTGAAAGCATTCTGATCTGGTCCATTGACAAGTTGGAACTACCTGACGAGCCGGAATTTCCCGAAGAGGAGTTGGAGGATAATGATCTCAAATCATCCAGGGTAGCATAAGGCAAAATGGGCAGTGTCATATTGAAGAAATTGGGTGATAGCAATTTTCTGTTTTTCACAGGTGATTGGGACCTTGCTCTTCTGTCTGAAGAAGGCTGCTTTTTACGGACATCTTCCATTGATTTTGTGGCCGTAAGTGTTGGTCTCATGGTGGGACAAGACCTGAAAATTGGTGTATTGTATATCAATGAGAAGAGGCTGTGGTTTCACAATGACTAATGACAAATTTTGAGCAAAGGCCTTATGTATGGCACAAAACTGATGGTTTTCACAGGGCTTGGTCTATCAAAGGTGATCAAAAATGAAGATATTTCGATGCTTTATCTATGGTACTCGAGCTACACACCGCAAGGCGTTGGGATACAATTAGGAAAAGTTATTGAAGCAAGTCAGAATGCTGCCAGCAGGACAATAAAGACAACTCTTCAACAATCTGTGAAATTTGTTGTTTCCGATTGTTTTCATGTCTTGTTATGAACTATGCCCAATCAGGCAATAATCAGGCTCCATTCTATCTAAATTTTCCAGGTTATATGCCTCTCACAAAATATTATACGGGAACAATAAACAAAATGTGGCCTCGACTTTATTAATAAAGTTGTAGGTTAATGGTGGAATTACCGGTATATACTTGATAAGGCCTATAAAAGGGTCGTGCCCAGGCTAATTTGGTTTTTCACAACTCTTCAATGGCCGCAAAAACTCTTTTTGTGTTTAGCACAAAGCATGAGTTCCACTACCAGCACCGAATGCTTCATAGGCGAGTTATTCTATGCTGACAAAGTTGAGGAAAGACCCGTCAGTGCTGTGTCATTGAAGGTAAAGCAGATGGATCACTTGTTCGCCAACGAGGGGAGTTTATCAGGAGAGTTTGACCATGAGATTCTGGTATTAGACTCAGGTGTAGATCGGTTCCTTATCGATCCCAAGCTTGAGTTTGAGAAGGAAAGAGAACTGCTGGAAGCCCTGCAAGAGATGCTGGAAGGAGAGTTGCTGGAAAAGGGGGAAGAGCTACTGGAAAAACGGGAAGAAGTATATGCTTCAAGGAGAAAAGTTGGGCTTAAGTTATTACCAATTCAAAGTGAAAAGCATTCACAGCTTGTTGGAGGATCGTTCAATTTAATGTTGGCTGGTCAAGTTGGTACAGGGAAGACATCCTTCATCAACACATTATTCAATTCTGAGCTTATGCCAGTTGAAAATTACTTTTCCCAACAATACCTTAATATTCAAAGATTTGAGCTTTATGAGCAGAACTACCCCTTGAAGTTAACCGTTATCGAGACTTCGGGATTGGGACAAAATATCAATAATGAAGGGTCTTGGTTGCCAATCGCCAACTTTGTGGATGAACAGTTTCAATTGTTCATGTATCAGGACCAGCAGCCAAGTCGTCACTGCAAAAAAATAGATAACAGAGTTCATTGTTGTCTTTACTTTCTTCCCCCAAACTTGAGTAGTGTGTCTCCATTGGACATCGAAACCATGAAGTCTTTGTGTGACAAGGTGAACTTGATTCCCATTGTTAGTAAATGTGACTCCATGGCACCACTGGAATTTCATACTTTTAAAGCCCAATATCGGTCAGTATTTCAACTGAACAACATCCGGTTCTGTGAGTTCTTGGAAGATGAAGAAGTTACCTCTGTGCTTGAGGAGAACATGCCCTTTTCAGTCATCAACTCCAACAGTAATAAGATCTTGAAAAATGGAAATTTTGTTAGAGGCAGAGAATATCCTTGGGGATTTACTGAATTAGAAAATGACAGTCACGGTGATTTCAATCTCCTTAGAAAGATCCTTATTACTGACCATATGCTTGAGTTTATTGTATCGACAGAGTCCCATTACGAGCAGTTAAGACTGACATTTCTCCAGCTGCTATTAGAAAAGTCAGAGATTGAATCTTTTGAAGATGGCTTGAGCGAGTTCAAAGAATACAACAAGACCACCTATTCCTCCTTTAAAGAATCCACCAAACATGAAGACAAGGTCTTGAAGTACAAAGAAGAGACCTTGAGAAGTGGGTTCAACCAACAGATCAGCGTACAAGAAAAGAGATTTAAAGAATGGAAGAGAGCCTTGGTTGAAAAACAGAACGAACTCAACAGAGATGTGGAAACTACCCATGACAAATTGGTGGCACTCCAGGAATCTGTAGCCATGCTTGAAGATTCTCGCACCATTTCAGAGTCAAAATTCGCTGGTTCTCTTACGCTTTCCAACTTAGTATTTGAGTAACCTTTATTCAAGTAAAAGAAATAGTATTGCAAAAGTTTGAGAGGATTTAATAGAATAAATAATTGCAAAAAACACAAAAAAATAAGTCCAAGTGAAACTTTTTTCATCGACAAAAAAAAGACAATCAGAACACAATCACCATTACAACACTAACCTAGTTTTATGCTAAATACCACTAACCAGGCAAAAGCCAAAAATTTCATTCATGCACTTTGAATGTGTTTATCCACACACGACTCTTGTCCATATTTCTTAAGTGAGAAGAGACGAAAATTTTTCTAATTAGTACAACTAATATTTGGACCGATTGTGATTCTGACACAGAAACACATAATGTATGTTACTTTGATTCATATGGGATAAGTGATGAGCAATAATTTTTATAATATGTTTTTTCTGGCATCTCTAATATTAGAACTTCGGTTCTTTGATTCTACCTTGACTATTGTCTGATTCCCTATCATTATTGAGTAACTACTAACAAATCAGAAATTGAAAGAATTGGAGGGAATTGACCAAACGACTGAGGTCGCTCAGATGTGCAATGCAGAAAGGACAGGAGAAGTGTTCGCTATTTCATCTACCATCCACGTTACTGCCATCTGTACAACTCGTTTTCTCTTGTTGTGAACTCTTTTAGCTCTTTTGTAACCCTTTCTGTGGCTTCCCTCTCCTCTACCTTATTTCCCTGGCTCTGCCGTCCAATTAACTCCCACTACTCGGTTCTATCTCTACCACTCTGATGGATTTTATACTTTTTATGTTACAACTACAGCTTATTCGCACCAAAAAAATTACCTTGAACCCAATTGCAAACCCAATTGTTTGGCAGTCATGTCTGAGCTCCCTAATGACCCTCAGAAGTCGGAAAACTATGATGAGCTAGTGGGAGATGTTCAATCACAACAGCCAGAAAATCCAGAACCTCCAACCTTCCGAACTATCAATTTAATATTGGACCCATCTGCATTTACTAGAGGCATAGGTAACATCAAACGTTGGTACAATGAGGAGTATGTGGCAAGTAAAAGTGAAAAAATCAGTCTGGTACGCACAGTAGTGAATTTGTACATTCCTTCGTATACATTGCATGAATTTGACTACTTAAAAAAAGGCACTTCCATGATTGCCACCTACACCAGACAATCGATCAGATTCATTGATGACATTTTCGAAAGAGACGAAACATCTAAAGATATAATGCCGAGTTTTCATATGAATCTATTCATTGAAGAACCAAGTGAAAGAGGTCCTCACTGGAACCAGTGCCACCGATATCAAAAATATTCCCCTAGGATCAAAGACTTTCCTTATTTCAAGACAAAGTTTGATTCAACATTTTTGGGCAAAAAATACGAGGACGCAAGTGAACTCCCCACCGATTCGTGGGCTACCAGTCTCAATGAGACTTCAAATGACATCCAGTATGAGAACTCCCAATCATACATGAATGCAGCTGCAAATTCAAATAATCTTGCAACTATGCCTGCCAGATTAAAGTATCTAATCAGTTCGTGTATTTACAAGAAATTCATACAGGCCCAACCCCCTCAAGATGTGTTGGAGGAATGGCGCCTTGTATCAGAAGAGCCTATCACCCAGATATGGGCCAGGAGTTACGGGATAAATGCCATGAATGTCAACGAAGCAGAGCTTTTGATATTTCAGTCTTTCGATGTTAACAGACTATACAACCCCCACACATCCTTCACATTAGACGATGATATCAAGCATAATAGTGTTCTTCAAGATACTATCGACACATCGGTTTATTCGTACAAGGAATTAGGAGACCCCAACCGGAAGCGTCTGACCAAAATACACCAGAAAAAGAAACGCAGGCCTGTAAAAGAAGTGTTACCTGTGGTGGATGGGGTGACATCTGAAACGGTATCAGAGGTTAACGGAGAAGTCATCAAGAAAGAAAGGTTTGATTCTATTAATTACGCTCCAAGAAGCATAAATGGGCAGCTTTGGGAACGGTAGCTTTTTCAGCCCTACTTCAACCGAGCGGTACCCACACGAACATTAGATCTGGCCCTTGTATCCTAGAGATACTAGCCCCTGCCCACCAACCCAGAAGTCCCCTACAACTTCAATCTTGTAGTCTGCAAAAGTCGAGAGTTTTAGCTAAGTACACGAACCATTTCACGCACCCTCAAATTTTTTATTTTACAAATTTCCATTCTATAAACAGACAAACGGTATAAGACCTAATCTATCAAATCGTTTGTTTTGTATGATATAAGAATTGACGGTATTCAGTATAAATGAACCGACAATTCTCACGAGAGGAGGTACAGCGTGTCATCCAACGTTTGACCCAATTGAAACAACAATACGGTGAACAAGCTTCCAACGTTCCTGAGTATGTTCATTTGAGTAAATTCATCAAAATGCTACAAGCTCAACAGCAGCAGGCCTTGCTACAGAGACAGCAGCAACAACAGACATCACAACAGGCGGGTCTGCTTGGTCAATCGCAAATAAATCAAATACCACCCGCACAAGGCTCGGACCCCAATTTTTCACAAGGACCTAGTAGCGGCTCGTTTATGAACGGTAATATTAATGGAAATGGCATGAATGCGAACACAGGAAACCTTACGGGGAATACGGGGAACCCGAATATGTCGAACACCCCCAATAGTAACGGGGGAAGTGGTGTGGGGGGCACTCCAAATGTGGCATATGCCTCAAATGCTTTAATTGGACAAGGCCAAACCAATGGCGCAGGAACCCCTGGATCTACACAATCAATGTCACATATACCGCCACAGCCTCAGAATCTGCAGTTTAACGATGCTAGCAAGAAATCAACCCAGCCAAATGGTTCTGCCTTTAGTTTGAACCAGTTTCAAGTGGTGAAGGCTCATTATCAGGCTTTGAAGTTATTGTTGAAGAATCCAGGCCCCAGTGCATCGGCTACCCCCGTCCCTCAAAATTTGATAGACTTTGTCACCAACGAAAGAAATGTGTTTGCCACGAACAATTACTTACCTCTGAGTTACAAATCTCCACCTACAGGCCCCACTCCAATGCAAGGTAATATAGAAAGTCCAGCTATCAGTAATGACATGCCCCAATCCCTGATACAACTCCAACGACAACCATCCCAGGCGTCACATCTAGAATCAAGGCTGTCAAGTAAGTCCAACCAGAGTCCTTATATGCAATCAGCACCAGATCCCAGGATTTTAGATCCCAATAGGGCCTCAAAGGCACAAAAAGCACCCGTTACTGCACCCCCCCAACTGACCAAAAGAGCCATTGTTGTGCCTTACGAACCTCATCCACCTGTTTTGTACCATAACTTTGCTCATCACGATAAGAAGAACACAATAATTCCAGTTGACCAACCAAATTTTCAGGTTGACTGTTTTGAGGTCCCACCTTTAGTGGGGGATAAAGTACAGGAAGTACCTTTTAATCACATCTATAGCAGTGAAACTAGAATACACTATCCTGGTTTATACCCCGAAGGAGTGGACATTAAAGAGATCAAGAAGAATAAAGACGCTTTTGTGATTTTGCAGATTGAAAGGAGATTGATCCAATTAAAAGATCAGTTGAGTTATGAGCAAGAGGAGGAAGTAAAGGAGGATATTTTGGCTGAAATTAACATGTTGGAATTATTACCAACTCAACATCAACTTCGAGGTAGTTTGTTGTCTAACGTATGGTTTGGAAAGTCATTATTACCAAATTCCCATCCAAATTTCCTCGCCAAATGTAAGGCCGTTTCACTTTCAAATTCAGCCGAGAGTCACGAATTATACAAAAAACAGGTTCATTCCTTGTTACAAGCCCAGAGTGACAAACACCAAAATGATATGAGTGAAATATTACGGTTGACCAGAGCTAGAAAGGAAAGGTCCATTTACAAAGGAGAAAAGATTGACAGACTTATCAACAAGGCCAACAATTTTCATAATCAAGTGGCCAAGGAAGAACAAAAGAAACTTGAGAGAATGGCCAAACAACGTTTACAAGCTTTGAAACTGAATGATGAGGAAGCTTATATGAAATTGTTAGATCACACGAAGGATACGAGAATTACTCAATTATTGAAGCAGACCAATTCTTTTTTGGATTCTTTGGCTCAAGAAGTGCAAAACCAGCAAAGAGAAGCTGGTGCTGGTAATGAAGATGGTATGACCGACGATGAAAGACGTGAGAAACTCGATTATTACCATGTTGCTCATCGTATCAAGGAAGAAGTCACTAAACAACCAAGTAACCTTATTGGAGGAACTTTGAAGGAATATCAATTGAAAGGTTTGGAGTGGATGGTTTCGTTATTCAACAATCACTTGAACGGTATTTTAGCGGATGAAATGGGGTTGGGTAAAACTATTCAAACGATTTCTTTGATTACCTATTTGGTGGAAGTTAAGAGAATCCATGGTCCTTATTTAGTCATTGTGCCTTTGTCAACATTGACCAATTGGAACATTGAGTTTGAAAAATGGGCTCCTTCACTCAAGAAGATCACTTATAAAGGAACCCCAAATCAACGTAAGGTTCTACAACATGAGGTGAGAACAGGAAATTTCCAAGTTCTTTTGACAACTTTCGAATATGTTATCAAAGACAGAAATTTGTTGGCCCGAACCAAATGGGTTCATATGATTATTGATGAAGGTCACCGGATGAAAAACTCCAACTCCAAATTGTCAGAGACTTTGACTCACCACTACCACACTGATAACAGGTTAATTTTGACAGGTACACCGTTGCAAAATAATTTACCCGAATTATGGGCTTTGTTGAACTTTGTGTTACCAAAGATTTTCAAATCCCTGAGCTCTTTTGATGAGTGGTTTAACACTCCATTCGCAAATACAGGAGGTCAAGACAAGATAGAATTGGATGAAGAAGAAACTTTATTGATTATTAGAAGATTACATAAAGTTTTGAGACCATTTTTATTGAGAAGATTGAAGAAAGATGTGGAAAAGGACTTACCAAACAAGGTTGAAAAGGTGGTTAAGTGTAAGATGTCAGCAATTCAATCCAAGTTATACCAGCAGATGTTAAAATTCAATATCTTGTATACTAGTGATGAAAATGGATTACCAGTTATAATCAAGAATGCCAATAATCAGATCATGCAACTTCGGAAGATCTGTAACCATCCGTTTGTGTATGAAGATGTGGAGAATATGCTTAATCCAAGATCTGAAACTAATGACGACATTTGGAGAGTTGCTGGTAAATTCGAATTGTTGGACAAAATTTTACCCAAGTTCAAGGCCACAGGTCATAGAGTGTTGATTTTCTTCCAGATGACGCAAATCATGGACATCATGGAAGATTTCTTAAGATTACGAAACTTAAAGTATATGAGATTGGATGGTGGTACCAAAGCTGATGATAGAACAGGGTTATTGAAACTCTTTAATGCCCCAGATTCTGACTATTTCTGCTTTTTGTTATCAACAAGAGCTGGTGGTTTAGGTTTGAATTTACAGACTGCAGACACTGTAGTTATTTTTGATACAGATTGGAATCCACATCAAGATTTACAGGCTCAAGACAGAGCCCATAGAATCGGACAAAAGAATGAGGTTAGAATCTTGAGATTGATTACTGAAAACTCGGTAGAAGAAATGATCTTGGAAAGAGCCCATGCCAAGTTAGAAATCGATGGTAAAGTTATTCAAGCTGGTAAGTTTGATAATAAATCTACTTCTGAAGAACAAGAAGCGATGTTGAGAGCCTTGTTGGAGAAAGAAGAAGAAGCCAAACTAAATGGTGAAGAGGATGATGAAGAATTAGATGATGATGAATTGAATCAGATTATTGCTAGAAACGATGGAGAAATTGATGTGTTCAGACGTTTGGATGAAGAAAGAGCAACCCAAACCAAGGAAGCAGTATACCCTAGCAGATTGTTCAGTGACCAGGAATTACCTGAGCTTTACATGAAGGACACATCTTCTGTCATCAAAAGAGATGAAATCAGTATTGATGATTATGGAAGAGGTAATAGGGAAAGAAAGACCACCAAATATGATGATAATTTGACAGAAGAGCAATGGTTGAAACAAATTGATGGTGTTGTATCAGAAAGTGACGATGATCTGAACCCCAAACCTAGACGTGCTAGAGGTAGGCCCAAGGTTAAGGCCAAACCAGTTGAGGATATTAATGATTTTATTGTTGATGATGATTCTGATCCCGATATAAGCTTAAAGAGAACACTTTCCAATGAATCTCACGAAGCAGAATCGAAGAAACAGAGATCAGTAACTCCATCAACTTTGAAGGCAAGTCGAGCCAAAGGTAGAAGTCGGGCAAGACCAAGATCAAAGACAGGAAAGTCAACCCCCACATTGAACCGTTCTTCGCCATCGATAGATCCTTTAAGTCCTGAAGAAAGAGACAATTTACAGGACATTTTGAATGATATCTACGAGTCCCTTGTCAGCACCACAGACCAGAATGGAAGGAACTTGCGGGAGTTGTTCTTAGTGAAACCCTCGAGAAAGTTTTACCCGGACTATTATGTGCTAATTAAAAACCCACTTGCGTTGGATACAGTCAAGAAGAGGGTGGCGTCCAAGACATACACTAGTGCCCGAGAGTTCTTGGAAGATGTGCATTTGATATTCAGCAATGCCAGAAAGTATAACGAAGAAGGATCCATAGTCTATGAAGATGCCAACGTATTGGAGAAATTGGCGTTTGATAAATTCAAGGATTTGGCAACTATTGAAGAAGAGGAAATCGATAACACACTTGATTTCACTGAGTTTGATGCTCTTTATGGGTTGAAAGTGTCGCCGGTGGCCAACAACTCCAAAAGGGTACAGCCTCCTATCCAAGCGTACTCCGAGACTAGAATAGCAGAAGAGGCCATCAAGCAACCAGCGGAGGTAGATATTGATGAGTTTTTGGAAGGTACCACCACTTCACCAGATGATTTTGTGGCCAGTTTGAATTTAAGTCCAAATTAAATTAAGTTGTAACAATATAATCATTATAGATTAATGTAAATTAAGTTGTAACAGTATAATCAATAGATTGATGTAAATTAGTCCAGCTAAAGTTCTGAATATGAAGGTAATTGTTCGTCAATCTGAGAATTATTCACAGCATCGTTCAACACGGAGTTAAAGACCTCTACAAACTGAAAGAGACCACCGTCATTGAACTGGAGTTTCCCTTCAAACCATTCGTTCTTCGGAAACCCGTCACTAGCGATATCAGGACTCGAAGTACTAAAAAACATAAACTGCCAATAATTAGCACCAAACCAAGGGGATTTCAATTCATGCGATAACTGAAGGCTGGGAGTCAACATCAAGTCAATCAGAAACGTTGATATGTCACCCTGTGTTCTGGTTATGTAAATAAACCGCTTTGTGGTCACAAAAATGAACCCATCAGCTGCATTAATATGGATCCCCTTAGAAGCAGACCCCAATTTTTGTGTCACAGATAACGTTTGCCTGAATGATGCAGAAGCATATTTTATGACCTCAGATCCATCCGGGCTCAATTCGAACGGGACTTGGCCATTCTCGATCGATTTCAAATAGTTCTCTTTTAATATTACGTTATTTATAGACATTAATAATTATAATCGATGCGATTTTGTTTCTTATATATATCATGACGCTTCGATCGTTTAACCCGTTGTTTAAAAATATTCAGTTCTGGCCCAGTAGGAAGACAAGTCTTAAATCGTTCATAAATCCCACTGCATGTCAAAGCATCATAGATAAACTCAATTTGAAGGAGAAATATCCAGCTGCAAGTACCAATCTCGATATAGTAGATGTGTTCCCAGGATTTGGATTATTATCCACCATGATCAACTATGAATTGAAGCCTCGGAAGCATGTACTCCTAGAGGACACACCTGTCTGTGGACCCCATTACCAGAAGCTATTCCAGCTTTTGGGAAAAAATAACACCTTTGTTCACTACAACAAAAACGGATTCAAATGGGATGTATTCAACGAGATGGTGCACCAGGATAAAGTGATAGAGCCAAAGATCAATACAGGAGATGCTATCAATAATGAGCTTCTTGTGGTGGCAAACTTGACATCTGTTTCCTTTGGAGAGTCGTTGTTTGCTCAGTGGATAATGTGCTGTGCTCATCGCAATTGGTTACAGAGATACGGTAGAGTAAGAATGATATGCACTGTTCCCGAGGCCACGGGCCAGAAGTTTTTGTCGGGACCCGGGTTCATCAAGAGGAACCGATCCTCAATTAAGCGTGATATCTTTACCGATTCCAAACTTGTGGCAATATATGAGATTGAAGGAGATAACTACATGCCCGATGGTTGTAATTATGATCCAAATGTGTTGGTAAAAGACCAGCCGGTATTGTTACCTTTGGACACTATATCTCCTGTTTCTACCCGGGTTGCGGTAGTAGAAGTAGAACCGAAACAAAAAAGTAATATAAACGTTGATTCATTGGATTTTATCACCCAGATCTTGATGTACAGAGCTGTTCATCCATTATCAGAAGCATTGAGATTCATTAGTCCAGGAGCGGAGGAAGACCTTGGTCCAAAATTGAAGCATTTGTTAGACGTGAGCCCGAGAGACATGACTGCTGATCAGTTTATGGAAATAGTCCGAGTATTTGATTCTTGGGCTTTTAAACCGACTTTAGAAGAAAGATTGAGTCTTAATCCTGTACCTTCTGACGACTTATAGACTAAGGACCTGATCTGATAAACAGTCTAATAAGAAGACACTAATAACAAGAACAAGTCTTAATGCGATGACTAATTAAAATAGGTATATTGTAAATAAATAGCATATCATGTATTGGCTACAATTCTCCTCAATTTCAAATCGTCTTTCATTCTGTCAGAATCTTCCCCAGGACTTGATTTTATCGACGCAGTTGGCAGGTGATCTTCCGATTCTCTTCGGGTCTCCTCTATGACCTGTTCAAGTTTCGAAGGATCAAAATGTCTTACGGGGTGTGGTTTTGCAATGGGAATAGCTAAACGTTCTTTCAATTGTTCAAAACCCGAACTGTCACTTCCAGGTGAAGTATGAGGAACGGGAGCAGTGAAACTCCTCATGAACGGGTTCCCTGGACTCCTTGAAATGTATCCTGAGGACTTCGGCATCTGTACTGGCCCAGTATATGATGCTTGCACCGGAGTTCTATTTTTTGGAATCAAACAGTTGATTTTAGTGCTTCTCTGTAAGTCTAAGGAATATGTGCTTGAAGTGTCTGAGAACTGTTCTCTGAAAGCGGAGGAAAGTTTGGGACACTCGTATAATTGAGTTGCTGATTCTGATGTTTTCGACTCTTGTGTGTCTGGTTCTTTGGCGATGTAAGGGTTGAGATAGTTTGCCAGTTTTGTTTCTGACTCGTCTTTACTTAACAAATCAAGACACTCAAAGAAGCACACATAAGACAACCCAATGGACATAACCACCTGGAGCACAGTGATCAGTAAGTTCCTTACGAACTTCGTGTTTTTCACCAGGTAATTAATCTTCACTTGTACCAAAAGGTTCAAGAGTTGGAACGATAATAGGCCCACAAAAAACAAGAAAAAGGTGCCAATAAATACCCTTGTTGGAAGCATACTCTGACAGATTTGGCCACATGTAATAATTAAGCAAACTAAGACAGCAGATGTTACCAAAATAATGAGATTGGACAAGTGGACCAAGAACATCAACTTGTCAAAAGATTTGAACCTGTCTAATGTAGACACTGGGACCATTGGCAGCAAAACGGTAGTAATATGCTGGGTGAAGTTTCTGTCTCTAAAGTTCCCAATTCCAAACTCCGTCTTTTTTCTAAACTCAATAGAAATATCCTCCAACTCTTCAATGATATTCCTATCAGTGAAATTAAACAAACCTTCCAGCAACATCACCTTGACACTCATTTTAGACAACACCACATGAGGTGTCACCACAATAGTGGAGGCACGAAAGTTCTGCACGTAAAACTCCTTTTTTCTCATATAGATATCCTCCATCACTTGATGCATACTCCCATTGTCACTATTCTGTGCCAAATAACCCACCACATCAACCACTGGAAGTGTACAATCCACCGAGTATAAATTGTAATAATTGGTGACACAGAACAACACCATACACACGACCCCCAAGTCAAAGACCAGGGTGCGTGCCCTCAACCACGAACGTACAGGTTTCACGTATGTTTGGAAATTAGTCAAGATCATCTGCGTAGTAGCTGAATGTACTTTTGCAGTCGGATTTGTGCATATGGCTGCAAATCGAAGATATTTGGTTAATACACGACGTGTACAATAGCATTTTCTTCTCCCGATTGGGAAATATAAATGAGAATAATGGCGGGGGCTTCACATGATACTTGCATGAATAAAACCGAACGCTGATCATGCTTTACTTAGAGAACCAAGTAGTTAATGGGGTTAACTACACCACCCCTGCATATCTCATGGATCTATTCTACGCCTTGAAAAATGGCAGAGATGGGGGTAGTGGAGTCAAGCTTTTTGTTAGTTGGAGTGAAAATTTACTAGGGTCTAAACTTCCACAGATTCTTTTGGACTACAATATTGGGGTCCAGGTAAGTCTATATGGTTCTTACCCTGACCACAAAGACAATATACCCCTGATTATCTTCACTGCGGTGTTCACAGTCATTATGTTGTGTCACTTAATGATATTTATAGTCAACAGTTCCAGACACCATAACTTCTACCTTAGTTTATTCTGGGTAGTATATTCTGCAATGAGAGTGTTGGGATTTGGTCTTCGTCTTAAATGGGTTGCAAATATAACCTTGGTAGATTTGGCTATCGGGGATGAAGCCCTTTTGATTTTGGCACATGCAGCCTTATCTGCATCAAACTTGGAGCTAGCCCTGAGATTGTTTAGTTGGAGACATCCCGTGGGTGGGGAGAGAAGGTTGTTTAGATACACCATGTACCTGTTATATTGTATTGTGGCTGGGGTAATTGCCATGAGTGTGGTGTCATGTGGGGTGCCTTATCTTTATTTCCTAAGTCCAGCAAATTACTTGAGGTACAAGATTTGCAACATGGTATCATCGGTGATGATTATACTATATTCTTTAACAGCTATTTCGTTATTGGGACTATCATACTTCTTCAAGCCCACCAGAAAAGATGAAAATTTATACACTTATCAGCCATGGTGGATTGAGTCGTTCCATCCGTTATACTTTGTTGAAAAGGGCGCCAAGGTTGAGGCGGAAGAAACCTTTATGAAGAGAAATCATAATCATAGACATGCAGTGAGAGTAATTGCAGCCACACACCATCATTATAATATGGTGGAAGGGTTGACTAACAAAAGAGGTGATTTAAAACATAATGCCTCGATTCTGATGATTCTTATAACCACGGTGATTCTATTTCTTTCAGCCCTTTGTCGGGCCATAGCTATGATTCGGTCCAAACCCTCGTTCGAATGTGGTAAACTTTGTTCTCCTGTTTTGATGTATATAACATGGGGTTTACTCGAGGTGATTATAAATGTCATTTATATAGTGGGGAGAGTGGATTTGCGGTTCTATAAGCCAGACAGGCTTCCTAAAAAAGTGAGAGCTATTATCACGGCAGAGCAATCGGTGGTTATGTCGGAAAATTCTAGTGCGTTTGAGTATTCTGATGAGGATTACTACATGTCTGATGATTTAGACTTTGTGCCCAATAATTTGGAGACAAAGGATGTTCCTCCACACTACTCTGGGGAGTTCTCTGACGGGTCAAAGGAGAAAGACGAGGAGTTTCATTTTTGAACTTTTTGATCTTATTGCTGCTTTTGGAAAAGGGTGCTAATTTGGTGATTTTTGGTGCTTTTTGGTGCGATTTTGTATATGATATACTTCTATTTATTTTGATAGACTAAATTATTTTTGGACTTGAGATTGCAAGTTCTGCTGAAAGTTACCTTTCTTTTTCGCAAAAGTTACCATCTGCGTTTGTTGTTTTTAAGGCCCTTTTTGTGGCTATAAGCACTTCAGACGTTTGTAAGACTGCCTGCCCTACGAAAGCCCTTTAACAACCCTTCGTCAGTCTTCTTGTACCCTTAGTCGCTTTCGTCTCCATTATCCTCCCACATGCCCATCTTCTCAATCTCGCTCTAATTACTTTTTCCCTTTTGAGTATATTCACATCTTAATTAAGGTGGAGTATAATAATGAGGGGACTAAAAAATATATATACAAATGACTGGCCAAAAAAACCATATTCTAAATTAACATGATTAGTGAAAGACCTTATGAGGCCACTGATGGACTTTTACAATTGCTATATTCCTTGCAAAATGGTGCTAAAGTGGGTACAGGCATTAAGAAGCTTATAGCCCTCTCTAGGAATTTACTTGGAGAAGAGTTACCTAGTGCTGTTGTTGTTCGAGGTGTCAGTGATCTTAACAACTTGTTTGGTGGATATCCTAAGCACTCCGACTTTGCTCCTTCAATTCTATTCACAGTGATTTTTGTGGTGTTATTTGTGGCCCATTTGACGCTATTCTTGGTCAATGCCTCCAGAGGCCATTTGTTCTACATGTCCGGTGCTTGGAGTTTCATTTCGTTGATGAAAGCTATAGGGTTTGCTTTGCGGGCTTCATGGTCCCAGGATGTCACAAAGGTGGATATGGGGTTGGCCAGTGAAGTGATATTGATTTTGAGTGGAGTATTTTTAATATCGGTCAATTTAATTTTGGCTCAAAGATTGTTCACTTGGAGACATCCTGTGGGAGGTGACAGAGACCTCTTCAAAAATACCATGTTCACATTGTATGCCATTGTGGCATTGGTTATTGCGTTGACAGTTGTTACTTCGGTGAATCCTTATCTTTACTTTTTAAGTGAAGGTGCTGACACTTCATATAAAATTTGTGTCATGGTTTCATCAATCTTGATTATATTATATTCATTAACAGCTATTTCGTTATTGGGATTATCATACTTCTTCAAACCCACCAGAAAAGATGAAAATTTATACACTTATCAGCCATGGTGGATTGAGTCGTTCCATCCATTTTACTTTGTTAAGAAAAATGCCGCTAGAGATGCAGAAGAAACGTTTATGAAGAGAAATCATAACCATAGACATGCGGTGAGAGTAATTGCAGCCACACACCATCACGTTAATTCGGTGGAAGGCTTATCTAATGAAAGAGGGGATTTGAAGCACAACACATCCATCATCATTGTTACCATCACCACTGCTTTTACGTTCACAGAATCAATAGTTCGAGCTATTGCTTGTTTCCAGTATTTCCCCGTATGGCACAATAGCCCAATTTCCAAGGCGATTACTGGTTATATGTGTTGGGGAGTGCTTGAGACGGTTGTGCATGTGTTGTATTTAGTAGGAAGAGTGGATCTTCGGTTCTACAAGCCAGATGTGTTACCGGCCAAAGTTAGAGCCATCATCACTGCCGATCAGAGTTATTTCCAATCGAGAAATGCTTCCCAGAATGTTTCCGACAATGAGTCGGACTTTGAAGATGATGAGTACAATAACGAGTTTGATTCTACGCTGTCTAGTCAAAGACCACCACAGTACGAAAAAACTAAGTTTGATTCAGTGTCAGATAACGAGAGTGATTTCAATTTTTAATTTTTAATTAATAGATAAGATCAGATGACAAGTAATGAACAAGATCATATGACAAGTAGCAAGATCAGTTGACAAATGGATAAAATCAGTTCTAATGTGATGAAAATTGTCTAAATCATTTCTTCTGTGGATAAATCGATCTATTTCCGGCTGTAGTTCTCTCCACTTCCTTATCGATTGTCGCATACTACTATTCTGGGAACTGATAAAGGATCCGTCAACAACACCGAAAAGGAAGCGCATAAACCGCAAATCCTACTACAACTAAATTACTCTCCACCGTCAACCGTCTACCACAACCTTACCAGGCTAGACCATACGCTTGCACTTCCCAACCTTGCAGTAGCACTTACCACCGCACGACCCGAGCATTTTCAACAATACACGACCTCATCGCCCCAGAATCAGCGCACCAACCTACCCAAAGCGGATAGTGGAAGCTAACCACCCAAATTGGCAGGTAAAACCTTTACCATCGATTACCTTTCGGAATAACCTATCTACTAAACCTATAAAGACATTGATTCTCCTGCAAAAACTTTTTATTACAATTTTACCAAATATGGCTTCTGTTCACCCCTTTGAATCCGTTAAAGATTACGAAGTTAGACTCGCATCTAAGCTTGTCAAGGATGCTTACCCAGCTTCTGCTAACGTGCACTTTGTACAAATTGATAGAGTCGATCCCCCCAAGCAAGCTATGCTTAAATACCTTGAAGCTGAAAAGCACGGATTTGCTCTTCCTCAAATCTCAAGAGTGCTTTACTGTTACTATTACACCAACGAATTGGAATTTAACAAGGCTTTGGTCAATGTTACTATTGGACACATTATCACCAAGACCCAATTACCAAAAGGTACTGTTGGTCCATTTTTGCCCGAGGATATGATGGACTTAGAAGACACTTGTAACAAACATCCAAGAGTTCTCGCTGAAATTGAAAAATTGAACTTGCCAAAAGGTTACACTGTCAGAAACGATCCATGGATCTATGCTACCGATGATCCTAATGAAAAAAGACCTTTGGTACAATTTTTCATGTACGTGTTGGCCGGTAACGGACATAGTGAATCCAATCACTACTCCTTGCCATTGAAATTTAGTCCTGTTATGGAAGCTTATACCAAGAAGTTTATTAGAATGGATTACTTACCTGGAGGATACGATGAAACCACCACCCCCACGGGCCCATGGCACGAGGTTCCTGCGGTGGAATATCACCCAGATTTGAACGGGGAAACCGTTTTCAGAGACGTCAAACCATTATTGGTGAATCAACCTGAAGGTCCTTCTTTCACCCATAAAAATGGTAAGGTGTCTTGGCAAGGATGGGAATTCAGAGTATCTTCTTCTGCTAGAGAAGGATTTGCTCTTTATGATTGTAGTTTCAAGGGAAGACAAACTTTCTACAGAATCTCATTATCGGAAATGACAGTTCCCTATGGAGATCCAAGAGCCCCATACCACAGAAAACAAGCTTTCGATTTGGGAGATTGTGGATTTGGTGTCAATGGTAATAAATTGAATTTGGGTTGTGACTGTCTTGGAGTTATTCAATACTTGGATGGTCTTGGAATCCACTCTACTGGTGAGCCATACATTATTCCTAATACTATTTGCATGCACGAACAAGATAATGGATTATTATATAAGCATGTCAATTACAGAACTGATAATGCAGCTGTGGCCAGAAGAAGAGAATTTGTGGTTCAAACTATTGCTACTGTTGCTAATTACGAGTACATTATCAATGTCAAATTTGTCACTGACGGATCTATTGATATTGAAGTTAGAGCCACTGGAATTTTATCCACCATGCCAATTGATGAAAATGTCACAGTTCCATGGGGTACTATTGTTGGACCAAATGTCATGGCTGCTTATCATCAACACATTTTGTCGTTCAGAATCGACCCTTCCATTGATGGACATAAAAACACTGTGGTTTACGATGATGTGGTGAAGATGCCAAGAAGCAAATTGAACCCATATGGAGTTGGTTTTGTTACTGAAAGAAAATATGTTGAAAAAGCAGGTTCTGTTAGTCAATCTCCATTTACCAATAGAACTTACAAGATTATCAATGAAAATGTCATCAATCCTGTTTCTAAGACTCCTGTTGGTTACAAGATTGCTATGCCTGCTAGACAAATGATTTTGGGAGATCCAGAATCTTTCAACGTCAAAAGAGCTAGATTTGCAACCGAACAATTATGGGTCACCAAATACAACGATCACCAGTTATTTGCAGCCGGAGAGTTCACTAACCAGTCGCAATCCGACACTGGATTGGGCGAATGGGCCAACGGAGTTGATGCAGTCAGAAATGATGATTGTGTGGTCTGGGCTACCATGGGTTTCACTCATATTCCAAGAGTTGAAGATTTCCCCGTTATGCCAGTTGAAATCCACTCCATCCACTTACAACCAAACAACTTTTTCGACAGAAACCCGGCTTTGGACCTTCCACAACCCACAAATAGCTTCAACAAGTCCACTTTGGCTCCAAGTTCTACGGCTGGTCAATCTTGCTGCAAAACCAATTTATAGGTCAATTTATTAGATTAATAGTGTTAATGAAAAATGTGGTGTACTGTTTCTGACTTGCGTGTCTCTTGCATGTCTATTATGGGTTATCTTCCAGCTTAACGTGCATGTTGTAAAACATCCTGCCATTTATTATTCATCAGTCCTGTATGGTTTATCGTTCTCATCTCTTCTCATATTTTCAAGCCGCAACATGAAATAAAATTTTTTATAGTTCCTTTTCTTTAGCACTTAGTTTTTTATTACAAGAGCAAAGACTGACCTTTTCTTGTTAGAGCATCAGTGACCCTTAAACATAACAGGCGTAAATCGAGGTACCACACAGAATATCCCAACACATCTAGTCACATAAAAATATGAGAATCGCTCAGTGTCATTTTTGCTCATCGCCTGTGTATCCCCTTCATGGGATAATGTACGTTAGAAATGACGCCAAAGAATTTAGGTTTTGTCGGTCCAAATGTCACAAGAACTTCAAACAACGTCGTAACCCACGTAAATTGAGATGGACCAAGGCTTTCAGAAAAGCAGCTGGTAAAGAATTGGTAGTGGATTCTACTTTAACATTTGCTTCCAGAAGAAATGTTCCTGTGAGATATAATAGAGACTTGGTGGCCACTACTTTGAAGGCCATGGCCAGAGTTGACGAAATCAGACAGAAGAGAGAAAGAGCTTTCTATAAGAACAGAATGAGAGGTAATAAAGAGAAACAATTAGCACTTGATAAGAAATTGGTGCAAGATAACCCTGAATTACTTAGAGTGAGAGAGGTTGAGTTGAGAAGAAAGGCAGAGAAGTTGGCAAGAAAGGAGGCTACCATGGAGCAAGACGATGACATTGATGTTTCAGAATCCGAAGGTGAAGCCGAAGATATGAGCATGAGTGAATCCGAATCCGAATCCGAATCTGGTAAGGTCAAACAAAAGGTCTTGTTGAAAAACAAAAGAAAAGTTAAGCGTTAGAGATGATAATGAGTACATTGTAACCAGTATAATACATGAAAACCGTGCAGAATAAGAAATCCCGTCTATAAACTGTAAACCGTCGATGTACATGATTCTTGAAGTCCTGCCTCTTTAGCCACTTCTTTAGCCTCTACTCTTTCACCAGTCTCTACCGTGTGGGACCTCTGACTTTATTTATAGCTGGCCAATATGGCTTCTGAATATATGAGTCTTCTTGTGGCTCGTGTACTTGTTGCGTCTCCATGGGATCTTCCTTTAGATGTCTTTGTGCCTGCATAAGCATCTGTACAGTCGTCTGATGCACCTCAGAGTGGATTTTTGTGTACTGCCATCGTTTCAGCGTTTCTGTGTCGTCTTCCTCTAGGTTCCTTTTCCTCTGGGGAGATGAGTTGGGCGGCGTGATCGCAAACATTAGTAGTAGTTAAATTTGTAAGACGCGAATTTACGGGACTTTGAAAAGAGATCCTTTAAAATGCTTTGAAGAGTGATGTGATACTCTTTTTGGAAAATTTTGCCACCACAATGAGAGATACGTTCAGGTACCACACACCCACATCAGGGACATTGTCACATTTGTCGTGCACATTCTTCAACTTCCACGGATATTGTAACCCCGTACATGCATATACCATGAGTAATCTATTACAAATCTTAGGATTAACGCCCTTAACTCCCCAAATTCGCATTTTTGAATTACGAACAATGTGAATTGTGGAGATAAAGAAACTAGCTCCATAAAATATACGCAAGTATATAAGTAGCAGCTTTTGTCTTTATGTTACAGGATTAATTTATAATATAGAGTCATGTCTGATGTTCACAAAATCGTAATCATCGGAGGAAATTTGGGTGGAGCCTTTGCTGCTCTGCACCTCACTAAAGCTGGAATCGAGGTGACATTGATAACTCCTAATGATAAGGTTTATTTCAATACGGCTTCTCCTAGGGTATTAGTGGAACCTGAACATATGGACGATATTTTGTTGCCATTTGATAGAATATTCAAGGACCGTCCTTTAAATCACATTCGTGGAATTGCAAAACAATTGGTTCCAAAGGACAATAAGGTTATCGTGGAATTGACCGATGGGTCGATTAAAGAAGTGAAATATGAATATGTTATTGTTTGTACAGGGGTTTCCCATCAAAGCAAAGCTTTCAAGATGACAGGGGATGATGTTCAGACTCGGTCTGCATTGTTAAACTTGGGTGAAAACGCCAAAGCTGCCAATTCAATAGCTATAGTTGGTGGTGGAAATAGTGGAGTTGAAGTGGCTAGTGAACTTCAATATGCTTACCCGAGCAAAACAATCGATATTTATACGGGAAAGGTGGGACCTTTGCATCCACTTGTTGATCTGAAAACTGTTGCATACGCTGAGGCAGCCATGAAAAGACTCGGGGTCAATGTCATCAATAACGTTAGGGCTACAAATCTCACGGATACCACGTTAAAGGTGAATGGGGAGACCAAGACCTATGATTTGGTGATTCCTTGTTTGGGGGCTTCTCCAAACACCAGTTTCCTTCCCGAAGAATTGGTGGATGAGAAAGGGTACTTGAAATCGGACGAATATTTCGTTAACCAAACCTACAAGAATGTTTTGGGGTTTGGAGAGGTTTTGGCCGTTACTCACTACTCTGTTTTTGATGTTCAACAAAGACAGTATAGCGTTTTAGAATCCACGGTCCAAAGATTGGTGCTTAAGAATCCGGTACCTCCTAAAGCATACACCCTTCCTTATTTGACTGTGGCTATTCCCATTGGTAAAAAAGACGGTGTAGGTTTTGTTTTTGGATGGAGACTCCCTACTTTCTTGGTTAGATTTTTAAAGTCTAGAGATTACGTGATTAGCAAGTTACCCGGAGGCTACTTGTGATTTGAAGCATGGATTTCCAGATATTGCTATTGTCTACTACATGCGGTCCGTTTTGTTGCTTGGCTTATTTTGATTTTATATGCGTAATGTATATCACGTGGAGTATATTTCATCATGGCACATCATTTTTCGCAGCTAAATCACATCAAAAAAATTTTCATTTTTTTTTCATATTCTTCAAGAACTATAATAATAATGGTACGTTTCTAGAGATAAAGGCATTGGACCCTCCTGCACAACCCTAAATCACCTATTCGATAGGAATATCGACGGATTGTGCATCAAAGGAGTGAGTGTCCATTTTGTTATTAATGACAAAACGCTTCGTTTTAGTGAACCTGTTTGAGTCTGTCAAATAATTTACAAGATGAAATGAGTGCAATCACTCTCTTTGGTGCACAGGCTGAGTATCTATTGATACTGTAGAGTACGATTTATGGTAAAAGCAAGTTCGATGACCAGTTTTCAGAACGCTTTTATACTAACGACTCAATGACACAGCCTCCAAAGAAAGTTGCTCCAGCGCCTTTAGCTACCAGAACTAACAAGGTTTCTAAAACCTCAAAAAACCCATTAGTACAATCTACCCCAAAGAACTTTGGTATTGGACAAGCCGTTCAACCAAAGAGAAACTTATCTAGATTTGTC
>JAJMAI010000027.1:0-147837 GCA_030572515.1 Yamadazyma trypodendri | reverse complement strand
AGAATCTTGGGTGATGTGTGTAGAAATCTAGGATTGGGAACTTAGTCGATAATGCGAAAAGGGGAACTTGCAGCCAATAGTGAACAGGCAACCATGAACGTAACGTTTATCGAGTGATGTAAAGAGAACTTAATGATGATTAAAGCCCCACTTTTTACAGCTCCTTCAACCTAGAGGTCAGGGAAACTGATCACCAAGTGACTGGGAGTAAAGAATAGTCAAGTCGAGTTACTTCCTGTGATTTAGATAGAGAACAGTGCTTGGGTTGAAAAGAACGGTATCGAAATAGGAAGTAGAGTGCTGAGAAAATCGTTAACAAGATTGGGGGTAAGGTACGAAAGCTGTTGGAGGTCTTGTGAGTAAGAGAGTTAAATAAAATCGTGATACAAGAACTCATTATGGAATGTGCAGCTATATATGGCTAATGACGAATATTCATATACTAGACACCAGGAGGAGAATGTACTGCTTTCCTCATACTAAGATCTGGACGAAGTGATTAGTAGAGAATGGGTGCAACTAAAAAAAAAATGCTTCAGTGCCCTTTTGTCACAAATAGATAACAGAACTACCAAATCTCTCTGGATATGAGAGTGAATAATATATCTGATCTGATGTTATGTAGCATCAACAGAACGTCTAGTCTATTTCCACAAACACAATTTAGAAGTACGGAAAATGTATCGTAAGTCGTACGAGGCTTATGGTTGGAGACATAGTCATGAAATACAAATTGTAAGGTATCTTGTTACTTTGAAAATCGTAATATCAGGAATTGTTCAGGAAACACAGAAAAGTAGTTTAGGAAGTTGGTTATAATAAAGGCCAGTGATTATAAGAAGTACGCGTTTAACAAGCCAATGGGCTTAACTATATAACTATGGATCTAATCCTCGTCATCCTCTTTTTCCTCTGACTCCCTATGGTCTACGGAGTTTTCAACATGAGTAGCAGTTGGCTTCTCCAAATACTTCAATTTACCATCATTATAGTTGATCCTATTGACTTCGGTATGATCTGGGCACAATATGTGACCTTTTCTTCCAATAAGGTACCATGGAAGGTTGAATAATTCTTCCATACTTTCAAGTGACCTTCCAGACAATTCTGGGATAAAGAAAAACGACCATGTTAACGAGATAGCATTAATGGCCACAAAGAAATAGAAAGTACCATAGGGCTGTAAAGCAAGTAACATTTTGGGTAGAGCCTTCGAGTTCCCGTACTGATTAGCAAAATGTAAGACCATGATTAAGGCTTGGGCAAAACTTCTTATATTCAACGGAAAGATCTCAGAACCGATCAAATATTGTAAGGAGTTGAAACCGATTGTCCAGCCAGTACCTGAAAGATATATAGCACCAATAGCTGCCTTCGCTGCTCTTCCCTGGGATGGTGACAAGATGGACCCCTCTTCCTCTGCCCCAGGAACAAGGGTAACAAAGATAGCAAAATATAACACTGAAATCATCTGAAGGAATATACCAATGTACATCGCCTTCCTTCTTCCTAAGAAATCAATAACGAAGAAAGCACTTACATAAGCTGATACGAACTTCACAACACCCAAGACTGCAGTCATTTTCAATGTGTCATTCCCCTTTATTCCACTGTACCCAAATAATTCAGTAGCATAAATTGTAATAGCGTTAGCACCTGACCATTGACCCAACAATTGAACCATACAACCCAAAACCAAGAATCTGTATCTCGTTGACTTTAACATGAACAATTCTTTGAATAAACCAATGAAACTGTTATACTTCTTTGCAGATAACTCAACTAGCACTGATTCATTAATGTCACAAATTTCACCGATAATGAATGGGTGAGTAGGAGATAGATTCCTTATTTTTGCTAACGCATTGACAGCCTGTTCATTCTTCCCTACCTTTATAAACCACCTTGGACTCTCAATTCCCCAAAAAATAGAGCCAACCAATGTTAAAGCTGGAATAAGCAACTTCACTATCAAAGGAGCTATCCATTGGAAATTGTTGCCGTCGGAAATATATAATACACTTCCATAAACAGAGAAGTAACTCAACATGACACCTAAGTACACGGCACCCGCAAAGACGCATCCAGCCATACCTCTGATAGCTTTCGGTGTAACTTCTGACATGTAAGCAGGACCAACACAAACGGTCAATCCCACTGCTAATGCACCTTCGAGGAACCGTCCAGCGTACAATTGGCCAAGAGATTTACTGGTCATTTGAATGATGGTTGCAATTATCATATTGACACAGATAATTTGAAGCGACAAAAGACGACCAAGCTTATCGACTACGTAAGTTGATATTATGGCTCCTAATATCGAACCCAATTGCACCATCGACTTGATGTTGGATAAAAGATTTGCTCTGTCATCCTCATTTAAATCAGGGTCATCTAGACCGAACAAAGCTGCAAAAGAAGGTAAATTAGTAGCAGCAGAATTCCCTTCATCCAATCCACGAAGACTACCACTGACTCCGAAAATGAGAATACAGACGTACAATCGCCAGTTGTAGATCTCAGGTGGGGAATGTGTATCGACCACCCTCCATTGAAACTTGGGCTTCTCCCCTATTGATTCTTCCTTTACCACTGGAGCGTCAAGCTTTGATTCTTGAATATCTTTCATGACGATATCCTTTTGCTATAATTTTCAAGAGTGCTTTTAGGCCTGTCAAGAAAACTTGGGAAACACGTAGGTGATTACTTGATTCAAGTTATAGACAACACTTAAAAACAAAAATATGGAGAAACACCTGTATATTTATATGTGTCCCAGAACTCGAATATGGAGACTGTCCCGATATATTACTTAAACAGATGTGGGTACTTTAACATGACAAGAAAATTCCGACACCCGTGCTACCCAGGTAAGCCTCCCCACATTTCATTAGTTTTAAAGTGGGACCATTTGTTGAGAAGCTCTCTTCATGTATCTCCAATCACACTTCATATTCAATAGAAGCCTATTAATTCGAAATACCAACATTTTTACCTTACCGAACTCAATGGTGACCGTGATAGTGTATATCAAGAATCCTTCAAGCGAGTATAAATACAAAAGCTGTCTATTTTACAAGGGACCCCAATCGTCCCGGACTTTTCGAAATTCGAAATGGGCAATCCAAGTCAAATTTTAAGGAATGTTCTTGTCATTTCCCAATGAGTTCTTAACCATATCCACATCGAGCCATTTTAGGGAGGTATATTGAGAGTTCTATAATCATTGACCCATATCAAGAATCCCGAATAATCTTCATTCCGAGCTTCTCCTCTTCGCTTGAGTATAGAAAAGAGTTTCTTGGCTAGAATGTATGCCAAACATAGATGGAGAACATGCCCCTCTTCTCCGCAGATGAAGTTGGTACTGGAACATAGCCAAGAGAAATAGTTAACCAATATGTGGGGAACCCGGACTTCTCGTCTGGTAGGTGCTCTGGTGTGTGAATTTCAAATGCTGAGGCAAGGCTTTCTGTAGAAAGGTTCTATTTTTCCTTGTCATGAAGTCTTAGCCCGCCAATTCTTCCCTCATTAGAGAAAATGTCCCTGTGTGTGTGAACTATGCTTATGTTGAGATTTTTAGGATAGCCCAGTCATACCAGATCAAGTGACCAGCTTGTACTTGCCGGCTGGACAAAAGAGAGCCACCATGAGGCTGAAAAAAGAGGCTTATCCAAAAAATTATCGAGTTTGCACCTTGTGCCCTGAGTCAAAAGAAAACGGGTAATGTCGGGAGGCCATTTAGCCCTGGACACCACCCCACCATTTAGTCAACGTAGTTGGTATGAGTCTCTCCACTCTCTACGACTGTCGATGTGGGTGATCTTAGTATATAGTCTCGGTTGTTGCTTTAGTAATCTCAGCAGTATGAGAGGCTAACCAAACAATGAGGGGACATCCCGGGTTTCTTCCCCTTGAATACCCCACTTATTCCTTTAAGGAGTTGATTGGACGTCTACTGAGTACGCCTATCACGAATGGGCCTTTAACATCTTACGAGTCACTTTTTGTACCCCATACTATTTTTAAAAGTAGTGACTTTTGAAAAAAGTTTCTCTGTACTAGAATTCATGGGACTAGTCAGTAGTGAATATGGTTTGCTCTCAATACCAAGACTCACCTAGATGGATCTTCCTAATCTAATCTCCAGACCAGGTGCTAAAGATTTCTCCATTTTGTGTTGCTTTCATACTGCCAAAAAATAGGCACCAAAAGTAAAAAACATACGTCAGAAATTATGATATATGAAGCCACACCTCATTTGACTCAGATTATACTACGTCAGTGACCTTTTTGAATGAAAAGTGCTGGGAAAACCCAGCAATCGTTCCAAACTATTATTCGGTACCCTATCGCCTCTGCTCCCCAAATAAGTCTCTCATATACATGATTATATAATAATGCAGATGGATAGATGATGACTCAGTTAGATTTTCAATGCCACCCTCTTCAGTATTTTGAGCATTAGAGCACTTGGAAGTCATAGCTCTTGTGAAGACATTTCTTGACTTGCAGTAAGGTAGTGCATGCTCAATTATTGATAGACAAGAATGAAAGCTAAACACTAAACAACTTACACTGATAGCTCTTTCACCCATCGCTATTATTGGTTATCGTTCAATTGTTTCGTTCTTCGGTCTGTGTTGAATATTTAATGTCAAGATTGTGAATGTTTTCGAAACTCTATACAAATGTAAAATTTGCAACAATCAGAAAAAAATAGTAGTTGCACTTGTGTCTTTCGACGGAAAGAAAATGAAAGATACAGAGATGAGCATCAATGATTCATTTAAAAAAGAAGAAAAAAGTATCAATAGGTATATTAACAGTCAAATAACCACATATATAAGGAAAACAAAAAATAGCAAGTAAAGTAGTTTCATGGATATCCTGGTAGTTAAATCGAAGAAGAAAGTTGATCTTTTTCAGCGAAAAAAAAGATGCCTGATTTGGATCCAACCACATAAAGGAAATAGTTCACAAAGAAATTTAAATTTGGATATATTAAACTAATATACAAAATATTACACAGACAAAATCTTTAACCTTAAAAAACAGAACACATCATCATATCTAACTAGAAGCAGAAGAGTATTTGGTAACAGCTCTAGTACCTTCGGAGACAGCGTGCTTAGCTAATTCACCTGGTAAGATCAATCTAACAGCGGTTTGAATTTCTCTAGCTGAGATGGTAGATTTCTTGTTGTAAGCAGCCAACTTAGAAGCTTCAGAAGCAATTCTTTCAAAAATATCGTTCACGAAAGAGTTCATGATGGACATAGCCTTCTGGGAAATACCAGTATCTGGGTGGGTTTGTTTCAAAACTTTGTAGATGTAAGAAGAGTAAGTCTCTTTTCTGGTCTTAGTTCTCTTTTTAGCATCGGTGGAGGCAGTTTTTTTAGCAGCAGGCTTCTTTTCTGCAGGAGCTTTGGAGGCAGGTTTCTTCTCAGCTTTTGGGGCCATTTTTATTGAATATAAGTTAGTTGGGAGCAAAAAAAAAGAAAAGAAAAACAAAAGCGAGAGGCAGAGCTGACTGTTTATATAATTTTCAATTACCCAGCTATTCTCCTAAGTAAGAACAACAAATGCTGATCGATTTTGTTTTTGTTTTGTTTACAGTTTCGTGTTTTGTGTTATTCTTTTTATTGCACTTCGCAAAGGTCTCCTGCGAGTGGAAAATCTCGAAAATACCTAGGCAGTCTCAAAAATACGCATACCGAGGCAACAATGATGGTTTATGCTGCGGTAGCGCGATTATCTAGTCACGATTTATGGAGATGAGCCGCAAAAACCAAGGGACTTAACGAAGCGAGACGCCTACGGATGAAAACAAGCACCGTCTGGAGACTGCATCGAGCGGGATGGGAATCGCAAGGAACAAATTTGCTGTGATGATATAAATATACAAGATATCGCCCTATTTACTAGTGTTTCTTTCTTTCTGTTATTTCAATTTAAGAAAAATTAATAATAATGTCCGGTAAAGGTAAAGCCTCAACAAGTGAAAAAGCTTCAACATCTAGATCAGCTAAGGCTGGTTTGACTTTTCCAGTCGGAAGAGTCCACAGATTGTTGAGAAAAGGAAACTACGCTCAAAGAGTTGGTTCTGGTGCACCAGTCTACTTAACTTCTGTCTTGGAATACTTGTCTGCTGAAATTTTGGAATTGGCTGGTAACGCTGCTAGAGATAACAAGAAATCAAGAATCATCCCAAGACACTTACAATTGGCTATCAGAAATGATGAAGAATTGAACAAATTGTTAGGTGATGTTACCATTGCTCAAGGTGGTGTCTTGCCAAACATCCACCAAAACTTGTTACCAAAGAAATCTGGTAAAGGTAAAGAGTCTCAAGAATTATAAGGTGGGTTATAATTTGTGGGTGTATTATATATTTGTATATTATCTTGAATTGAACATTATATCAAAGTGATTCCCGTGATGGAAACATCGGTTCTATTATCCTAATAGGGATTTTCGCGCCACTTTAAAGGATAAACTATAAAAAAGCGAGTCACCACAATTAGAAATAATACACTAGTACTACAAGCTAATAAAGATGTCTGTCCAATTGAAGCAATCTAGAAATTGGAAAAGAGTGGGCATCACTTCCGCTGTGGCTATAGGAGTTACCTTTGTGGTCTTGAAGACTTTTCCACACTTAAGACTGTCAATATACGGATATCTTTCTAGTTCTAAAGCACTGGTTGATGAAGATGACGACAACACTCCCATCGAGTTAGCAGAAGAAAAACCTAATCTGGAAGACAGTCCTACAAAAGACCTAGCTGAGGAAAGTGTAGTGGACTTGAACGACTGGTCCACTGATGAATTGAGGGACTGGTTGAAGAAGGTACGTAGATAAGATTCAACCTTAATCTCTAAAATACTAACATTCAAAGAAAGAAGTCAATACCCCTGAGAGCTATACTCATTCTAATCTTGTGTCCCTTGTTGGATCTTTTCATGGAATTCCTTGATAACGACATTATAATAAGATTTTATATATTACCATACTTCTTGAAATTCGAAATCATAACATGGAACCTTTTGTTATCGAAAATTAGTTGAATCAGAAAATGATTCTAGTACGTTTTAATCTATGTGATTTGTGATGTTATATCCACTACGTATCATGTAGATTAATGATTTGGCTTTGTAATTATGGATGTATATATAAGTGTGTGCGATATATATCTTTAAATTCTATCTCTATCGATAATTTTCTATCAAACCTGTCTCAAAAATGTCTCTGGTTAAGCCAGAGTCAGTATCTCTAATGTAAACAAATTTACATCCCACTGAGTTCACATCTTTATTTCTATACTCATCATCATAGAGGATAAACTCCCCGTTTGCTAATTCTTTTTCTAATCCCAACTCTTTTGCAGCCTTTTTGATATGGCTGACTTTGGACCCAGTACCCCATTGGCTACTATCGAAGTATTTATACAAAGGGACATCATCCACTTTTATGTGCTTGATTAATTCCTTCGCAATATGAACTGTAGGGGTACGACTGGCACTTATTATCTTAACACCATTCTCTTTAAGCTCTCTAATTATTGATGGTACATCTTTGTAGAGAGACAACTGATAGTTATAGCTATCAACTATTGTGCCAGGGGTCACATTTTTGATGGGCAACTCGATGTGTACATCACACCAGCATGGCCACAAAGTATAGTCTAAGTCGAACACAACTGCTTTGGGATACCGAAATGACATGCTTAGACTTGATATAAATTGCAAACTATCAGAAGTGAATTCGAGCACAAGATTTGTAGAACTTTAGCTGTATCACCTTGTTTGCTCAACTGTGTTGACAAGAATTGCTGGTGAGCTTCTCAAAGCAAAGACGACATTACAGCGACAATAATTGTGCGACAAAATCAGGTGTCACAAAAGCACAAAAGCCTAATTATCTTATCACGCAGAATTGTGGTTTATCTGAATTTAAGGGGTTTTTGTATGGAGGCAAAAAAATCATACAAATCGTTTTTGCCATAAAAGAAGTTCAAAATGGATGGAACTTTGATCACGGTCAAAATCAGCTACGTAAAGGTCAAATCAGAGACGGATGAAATAGTGAATGTTGATGTTCTTATTCCTAAAGGGCGCTTGGAAGGTCTCAAAGACAAGAAGACATTTATGAGAATCCTAAATTCTTACAAGATTCCTTTTGTCTTGTCACTCGATTCACCGGATAGTTACAATTTCTTCAGAAAGTCGAAAAAGAGCAAGAACTATATCCCATTGGAATCGGCTCCCGACTTTAAGTGTTTGTCAAGAAGTTTAGGAGTCAAGAATCACATCAAGTTGACTATCAATGATCATTCTCCTGTGACCTCCGATTCCACAGGCCAGGATAAAAAAAGGACAGAAGCAGACTCAAGCATTGAAGATGACAAACTTCCTCTCCCCGAATTCGGGAACATCAACTTGGCTTCCTTGGGTGAATTCTTAGCAGACATTGCCCGTGATAAATTCAGAGATGTTTTGTCTGAAATCACAAATGAGCTTAAGGAGTCGTTCTCCGGTAAAGAAACAGGAACAGAGAGGACCAAGGAGCAAACAGGAACAGAGAGGACTAAGGAGTCTGTACAGTCTGATGAAATCCGACTGACCAGTGTGGAATCAGGTATTGAGCATAAGTATACTAGCTGTGACAATTGTACTCCTGATGTCTTCGTCCCCATCAAGGGTACGAGATTCAAGTGCCTCGTTTGCAAAGATTATGATTTATGCTCTAAATGTGAGCAAAGCTTTTCAGAGCATGAAATCATAACAGAAGGGCACTCTTTCACACACCCCACTATTAAAATTTATGACTCAGACTCCTTGTCAGTCGATCCAGCGGTTTTGAGGGCCTTTATTGCAGACTCATCCTCTTCGAAAACCGAAATGTCAGAGAAGATCCACTATAATGTCTCCTGCGACAGGTGTAACAACGATGAACCTATCATAGGAACCAGGTATAAATGTACTCAGTGTGCCAATTTCGATTTATGTTCCGACTGCCACGCAAAGGTCTTGGAAGCTGAAGAGTCTTTCTTGTCACATTCGTTCTCCCACGTTATGAGGGATATGGAGGAACCTAAGTGCTACAGAAATCTGAATGCCAATACAAACTGGAGTGGCTGTACGTCAGGCTCCAAAGACACATTCTTAGATCTTAATCTCGATGAGATTTCTTCAACATTATCGATGAAGATTAGGTCCATGTTAAATAACGGAATGTCAGGATTTGTCGAGCAATTTGAGCAAGTATTCGTTAATGCTGAAAGATACTCTGAATTATCAAACATGATTGATTGCGTTGAAGGTGACGATGATTTGAAATTCGGCATTATCAAGAGTTTAATTGAGACAAAGGATGTTGGTGTGTTCGATGTCATCAGCCCTACCGATCAAAATGATTTGGTGAATCCACCAGAATACGTTGAAGAGGCTGCTGTAGAATCCGAGCAGAGAGAATCAAGTGAACTGCAGTTTACATCTCAAGATGAACTGATTCCACAGCAAAACGCTGTCAAGTTTGGATCAGAAAATGTTGTCTTGAAGGTGAAAAGATTTGGCCCCGAGTCCAAAATCTTCTCTATCGAGTTAATCAATGAATCATCCCATTATTTCCCTGCTGGGGATTTGAGTTTTGAATTCTTTGACAACGAATTTTGTGACTCCATCGTAGTCAAAAATGGTAATGCCATTGATGAGAGCAAATCAAGATTTTACAATTTGAAGGGCAACATTGACAAATATGTGGGCAAAGGTATTAGAGTAAGCAATAGTAATGATGATTATATGATGGAAGGAGAATTTGATGGTGTGAAGTCAATCTTGAAGGTGACCAAAAAGAGGTCAGACCTGGTTTCAAGTCAACCTACAGCTGGAAGCGGACCTGTGTCTAATCAGACACACTCAAATATTTTGTTGAATTTAGCATTGAAGTCAAATGATATGGCACAGATTACAATTTTTAACAACACAAATGAATTGATAGACTGCTCTGACTTGACTTTGGAAGTTTTAAATTTTTTGGGAAACTCAGTATGCAAAGTTTTAGTACATAAGAGACATGGTATTGAGACTCTCAAGACTGCAAGATTTAATATTGCTTTGAAGTCGGCTCACTTGAAACATCCTTTCCAGTTGGTGTTCGACAATAAGAATTTCAAGGCTGTCGCTGATTTATCCTTGAAGAATTTGGCTGCTCAATTCAGAATTGAGGAATACAATGGCCAAGCAGAAAATGATGAGACGACCAAGGTGAAAGAGTCGATTAGCACTGTATCACAAGAATTGGAGGATATTATATCGGAAAAACCAGCACTTTCCGAAAGTCTGGAATGGATGTCAGAGACAGAGTCAGAAACGGACATGGAGCAACCTCACTCCATTGGATCTACAGCATCGATGGTATTACCTTCGTTACCTAAGGAGAGTATTGAATCTATCTACGTTGACGCGGAATCAGAGACTGATGTCGGTCAAGGTAAAGATGAAGACCTTGATGTAAGCGGTGATGAATGCGAGTTGGGATCCGATTATGAGATTATAACACCAAGCACCTCGAATTACCATTAGCGTGTTTAAATTTGTTGTACCGTGGTGCTTGAAGGGTTCTTGGACTAGTTTGAATTTGTTTATCGATAATATTATGTTTTTATGTTGCCCTTCTGTATTTGACTCTCAATACACGCGCTCCAAGAGTGTCGAAATTGTTGGTGTAGGGACTACACATTTACTCGAAAACGCGAAGATGAAAATTTATCTTAACTCACAAAATGACGTCGAAGGATCTGGCACCTGAAAGTGAAGGTATGTGTGATGGAACGAGACATGTGGCAACCTGGCCCAATACCAAATTGAAGGATATTTGTATTTACCAGTTGGTCTGAGCTCAAGTGAAAGTGGATGATATTAACAGAGATATAGAGCAAAGATACAGATTGAAGTGTAAGGAGTTGAAGAGAAGGATTGAGGAGGTCAACGAGAGCAATGAATTGGCAACTCTCGCCATCAATCGAACAAAAACATCTATCCGTAGAATGAGGTTGGAGTACTCGATTTTGTTAGAACGACTTGAATCCAATGCTGTGAAATTCCCAGAGTTTGGTGAAGAAATGTCACCACCACCTTCCCCTTCATTTGATGTGAGCGAAAAGCCAAAATCCGGCAACAAGAAACAGAAAAAGAACATAGCAATTCCTATAAAGAGTCGTATAAGAGACCCTAATCTACCAAAGAGACCAACAAATGCCTATTTGATATTTTGTGAATTGGAAAAAGAAAAGATCAAAAAACAAACCGGCGACCACACATTATCGACAATTCAGGACTTGGGAAAGAGTCTAGTTGAAAAATGGAAAGCCTTGGATGAGGAAGGTAAAAAGCCCTATCATAAGCTTTACGACCAAGATAAAGAGAGATACAAAAAGGAGTTGGCATTATACAATGATGGTCAACAGGGGAAAGCTGGAAGCGTAATTGTAGACAATTCTCAGTCACAAGTTGGAACTCCTGCTGATGTAGTTCAAGAATCCTCGAAAATCAGCGGCAAGGGTCTCACAGTCCAGCCAACTGGTGATGGAGGATTAGTCAGAGGTGATGGCGACGAAGATAATGACAATGAAAATGAAGATAATGATACTCACATAAATGATAACAATGAAGATGAAGAGGAAGAGGGGGACGACGAGGATGAAGAAGAGAATAAAATGGAGGTTGACCACGAACCTCCTTCTGAGATTCAATCTGAATTGCCTTCAGAACTACCTTCTGAACCGCCATCTGACCCTGCTTCGGAATCACCATTTGACCACTAAGTAAAGGAAGAATAATTCAAGAAGCTCGTGGGCTTTCTTTCATAACATCTTTATACGATACTGCATAAGCAGTTTCTTATATATGTAAACTAAAAGTATAATACAAATTCACTATCATCTACTGAGGAAATTAATATCTTCTTTTCTTGGAATGGTAATACCCATTCTGATCCTTATCATGTTTCCTTTTCTCTCTGAATCTTGCATGTTTCTTCATTTTTCTTTTGGCTGACACATCCGGGTTAGTAATGGCTAGTTGGGCCTTTTTAGTCTTCCTTTCTTGTCTTCTCGAGCTCACAAGTTTTTGAACTCTGGAATAAACTTCAAGGTAATTGCTACCCCCGAGTTTGGTCTCAATTATCAGCAAGCATTCAGTCGCAAGCTGGATTAAATCGGGACTTCCGTTATAGTTACTTTCCACTATGGGGAACAATGCTAAGATTATCTGTTCCGCTGCCGACGATAGTAAGTCACCGGTGAATATTTGGGTGAGCATAGCCACCAACTTCATGGATGCCTTTTTGGAAGTCAACGACGTGGAGTACTGTCTGATAACGAAACAAGCTCTGCTAACGAGGAATTCATTGGCGAGATTGAATTTAATCAAAACTTGATCCTCTTCATCAGCACCGTTCGATGCCACATCAATGTGACCATCAGTGGAACTTTGTTCTACGTACTTGGTTTGATTGTTTTCCCATCGAGTAGCGACTACAATTAGATTTTTGATAGCTTGAGTGGCTAATTCATCGGTGATTTGTGGAGCTGAAAGCTGACGTAACATTCTGTAGGCCACTGTCTGAATATCATAATCACTGACAACGAAATCACACTTATCAAGATTCGCTAAAAGTAAACCTATGAGCCTGGAAGCACTTAGTCTCACCCAGGAGTGGGGGAATAACAAGGTACTCATTATGGCTTTCCATTGATCTTCGTACTTTGAGCGGACAATCATATCCTTTTCCTTTGAGCATATGGTCAGGAAAAGATTCAATGCTGAATAGACCAATTGCCATTCAACTCCCTCATTGTCCACCGCTGCTGAATCATCATCAGCCTTGGAAGTCTGACAGATTGAGTGAATCTTTTCGAAAGCTAGTTCGTCAAGTTGTGAGTTGACCAAGCCAAAGTGGTTGATGTAGATCTTGTAAACATTTAAACCGCATCTCAACAAGGTAGGATTGGAGTTTTGCTTGAGCCAAGCTGTCAAGTATTTTTCGAGATTTACCAACTTGCTTTCGTGAAGTTTTTTGAAGATATCCAAGATGATCAAGGAACACATTTCCCTGCACTTAGCGGAATCGTCATTGACGAGAACATTAGCCAAAGCCACAAAAAAAGAAGCCGAAATCTTATTTAACAACTCTTCACCACTTCTACTGACGATCAGATTCACCAACTCAAGCACTGACAGTCTACCATCTTGAGTAGCGTAGCTCAAATTGTTCACTAAAAATTTGAATTGTTTCTCCAACTTACCTCTTCCTTGATCATATTCCATCAAGAACCGGAAATAAATACTTCGGGCCATATCTCTAATTTCTCTGTTATGGTTCACAACCATGATTTTAGCAACCAATTCCATGATATCGTATACTTCAGGTAAAAGAATATGTTGTGATATCACACTTTTCAAAAAGTTGAATGCCAATCCTTGTGTTTTGGGCTCATCCAAGTCCGGTTGTATTCTCTCCAATATATAGCTGATGGAAGTATCCTTAACATTTATCTCTGGTTTATGTCTAATCAAAGTTGCCAAGAACTTAAGACTTGCTTGACAGATATCACTAGTAGTATTAGGACTATCTTTAATCAAATTCAAAGCCTTTCGGGAGCACCTTTTGAAGGTTTGATTGGACTCTTCAGGAAATGGTAACCTAATGATAGTATGCAACAAACGTAAGGAAGTCGAAATTAAACCTTCATGGTCTGAATTAAGACCATCTTCCAAGAGTGGTATAAACTGTTGCATAGTACTCACAGATAACAATGATTCATGCCTGGAAATGGCTGCTCTCAATAGCTCGAATGAAAACTTCTGCAAGGTGTACTTATATTGATTGTAGTCCACCTGTGTCTTTAAGAAATGGGAATTCAAGTTGATCAAAAAGTGGTCTTGATTGTTATCATTGTTGTACTTGCCGTTCACCTTTTGATTTGTAACTTTCTTATCTTCATCAACTTTGAAAACGGATTGGGCCTGTCTGTTGATTTGAAAGCTTAGGACCAAAATGTTTTTTGAACTAGCTTCTTCATTATGATTAAGACCCAAGGCATATCTTCTCAATAACTCGTCCAATTTATTTTGGATCTTTAAAGATATTTTTTCCAGTAAAATGAGTTTGATGGGATCAATTACTTTGTTAAAATTACTCAAGGAAACGTTACTTGTCAATATCTCACCTGAGTCGTTACTCTTTTTATGTTTGACTTCTTTCATTTTGCTGGTGTAACCATCAGCATCTTTTTCTTGCCCTGCTGCACCAAAAGTGTCTTCCATGATTATGTCGACAACCAAGTCAATTGAGTCATCGAGATCACCATGTACAAGGGTGTCTTCAATTGCTGTCAACAATGCATGCATAGTAAAACTTAAGACATGGATTTGAGAACCTCTTGTCAAAGCCCCCTTCAACTCTTGCAACAAGAATTTGAAGTATTTTGCCCCCATAACTCTGGCAATCTTACAAAGTGATTTCCTGGCAGCATCCCTTAGTTCTTCGGATCTTGACCTTAAGACTTGACATGTTGAGGTCAATACCCCTGGTAAGTTTTCATCGATTTTCTGCTCTGAAACACTTTTAATTAAACAAACCAAAGCTTCGGACAATGTGATCCTATGGACTACTGTGTCATCGTTACGTTCGTTTAATATCCTTTGCAATACAGGAACTATTTCCTTGAGAATGAAACTATCAATTGTTTCAGGGTCCTTCGGGTATTCCTTCAAATTGTCAACATCTGATTCAATTTGATTTCTTTTTATGTCAACGACGGTCGAGAGTGCTTTGGAAACTTCAACGACGATGTTGACACTGCTTCTCAAAGTCTCAGGCTTGCAGACTCTCAATTTCGAGACTAATCTTTTGAATGTCGACCTCAACTGGTTCCATGAAACGTTACGAATCAACAATCCCAAGGATACTATAGCTTCGTTGGAAACGTTGATAAGTTTTTCATCGGAGCTGAAAGCATAAATTTCAATGATTGGTAAAATATAGTGGGAGATACTTCCAGCCTTCAATGATGATCTGAACTCTGCAACTCTCCTTATGGCTCTTTGACGACGGTGTAGTTGGATATGGTTGATGTTGGAAAAGAAACTGGCTTCATCATCGTCATCCATAAGAAGCACCGTCATGTCATTCAAATCGTCATAAAACTTAGAATTCTTGACAATGTAGGACAATAGATGGATGTACTCCGTTTGAACAACTTCATTGGGGAGCTTGATTCCCTCTCTCAAATCTGGTAAAATAATTTCTTTGAGCAAGTTGATATATTCCGATGCTTCTTCAGCTGATTTGAGATTGGAGAAACAGTCCACAAAGTGATTCAAAACATAATTGGCGTTGGTACGAATCACCAACTCCTCTTCATCATTGAGAAAGAACAAGGAGCAGTATATTATTGGAAGCCATTGATGGGGAGTCAACGAGTGATATAAATTATCATTGATTTCCTTATAAGCCCCCAAAATGTCTTCAAAATTTGGTTCACCTAATCTATCACCATTCATGGCATAGGAATTGAGGCCTCTAAGGACTTTGGATATGATTTCGAATTCTGGAAACCTTGTTCCAATGCTGTCAAATACGTCGACCAAGCCATTTCTGATACTTTTCTCTTCATAGATTCGGAAACTTTTAGAAAAAACTTTAAAGTGTCTGAAGAATTGAGTGAAAGGAATGTCATAATCATTGATGAGGATAGATAACGAGATAAGGATTCTTTCTCTATCTTCCAATGCAATTTTGCTAGGGGGTTTATTGAACACGTTAACCAATGAGTCAATCAACGATCCTTTGGTGGATTGATCAGCAATATAATCACCATCTATCAACAAAAGTAATATGGTGACCGATCTGTTGATTAGCTCAGAATCCAAAGTATTGGTGATAATAGGCGACAAGTTTCTTAGCAAAGATTCCACCAAAAGAGCCAAAAGTACATAGAAATCATCTTCATTTTCTTTTTCAATCGACGATATCTTTAAGCAGTCGATAGCAAACCCTAAAGCAACAGATACTACTGCATCCTTGGCCTTTCTGTTTTCTAGAAGACTGATTATAGCTTTGGCAGGACTCATATCATCGAACAATAAGAACTTATTGATACCAGGAACTTTGATCCAGCTGATCAAAATATTCAAAAGGGAAGATGGTTGTTGAAGATTCTCATGTTCAAAATTGACTAACCTTGGCAGAATGATGAACTTATATATGCTTTCGAAGTGTTCCTTCCAGTTATAGCTATCTCCATATAGTTTGAATAATTCATTCAAGCATCGCATACCAAGCTGGCGGATACGCTTAGCCGATTTCAATTCATTCTTATCATCATTAGAGGGCTCGTCCTCATCTCTATCGTCCACATCGTCCTCTTCTGTCTCTTTGTCTTCTTCAACAGTTTCATCACCATTTTCAGTTTCTCGAGTAACTCTCAGTTGAGCAACAGACATACAGTATATCAATGGTTGTATGGAAGTCAGCAACGCGTCTTTGAAATTATGCCCCAATACACCATACAACTCGTTCAAAAGTGTAACGTAACCGTTCATTCTTTTCAAAGCATGGAAGTCTTCCACTTCTATTGACTCAATGTCTTTAAATCCAATTCTTTCGGTTCCCAATTCTAAAAATGAAGTAACCTGTTCTTGAGTTAAGATGGGTAAGGCATTTATCACAGCGTTCTTCTTTGAATTCTTGCTGTTACTTCGTGATCCACCCTGTACTCTCCCAAAAAGTATTCTCAATATCAAAGGCATTATCTCGTCTAAATCCTCATCTTCGATGGCGAAATCCTCTTCTTTGGTGATCAACTTTGTGAGCTCGTCTTTGAACAAAGTGTCATCCAACAAGTTTCTTAAATTATCTCGGTACTTGGTGATCGATTTGTTCTTGAAGTTGAGCAATACCTCCAAGGCAAGTTTCTGACTCACCAACCTCTGACTAGCCAATATCTTCAACAATTTATCATTTAGGAGGTCGCTGCCATCTAAAGATCTCAAAGATTTATACTTAGCAAAAACACTTAATAAGGAGTTTCTGTCCTTGATCGTCCAACCCAACGTTTTGTCGTCATCCAAAATTAAAGGCAAGATTTGAGAACTGTTAGCTTCAGCTAATGATGGAACTTTGATGAGGACATCAATGGCCAATCTCCGAAGTCTGTCCTCCGTGGTAAGCTTAGTGCTGGCAGCTTGAGAAAGACTCACCGATGATTGAACTGGAGTTCGGAAAGGTTGGTAGGAGTCACGTAAACAGTGGTTGAAGGTAGTTGCTATTCTTTCATCATTGAAGACCAAGTCAACGTCTACTTTGGATGAAACATCATCAAAATCAGCCTCGAAACTAAAAGAAGAATCCACCAACTGGTCGTTGTAATTCATTGTTATGAATTTATGACATAATTCCCAAATGAAGCCGTCACAAGTCTGTATGACTCTACTGAGATTCTCGAGCACTGCTTGCCAACAGGGTTGGAATCTGTTTTGCAAGAGTCCAAAAAGATAATTTGAAATAATCTTGCAATCGGTTGGTGTCTTATTTTCCAACTGCTGGAAAGAGATGCACAACAAACGAATTCTCAATTGGATGTCTCTAGCAGTATGCAAGGTCAAAGGCATGGTTTCAATAACTGCAATGGAATTAATAAACTCGGGGCAAGGAAGATCATATTGACTAAGGCACTTCGATATGAAATTAGCGGTAACAATTCTCAATTGGTTATCACCAACCGAAAAATTGCTAGCCACAAGCCAAACAAAGTTCATGATTTGTTCTTCCTTGTAAGCAGATACAAGACTGCTGAAAAGCTGCAAAAACTTTGAAGATTTCATCAAAGTCTCAAAGTTGTCAGAAAGGAACACCACGACTTCAGACATCGGCGTTTCAAGAAATCCCATGCACAACCCCACAAAATCGGCCATGAATAAACCATCGACAGACGTACGTATAATTAGATCGTTCAATTGAGGTATATTTCCTGATTTGAGTAGATTCAATTTCCAAAAGATGTCGATCAAATTCTCCTCAGTAGTCACCTGAAAGTTCATAGATTCGACAATCAGTTTCCGAGTTATCTCTGGTACGGAGAAAACGTCCTCTTTCTTCCAGCCGAACAAGGAAAGTTGCTTTAAGATTTGCGAGTCTTTGCTTTCATTCACAAACTCTTGGAAGTATTTCGTAATGTTCAAACTGGTAAGGTTTTCACCGCAAATATTGGTAGTTGACACAACAAATGGGATGAAGTTGTTACCATTATCATACGTTTGCACGAAGCTGAGTAGATTTCTGAAGATTTTGTTCACCATCAATGTATCACCGTTTCTAATAAATAATGAAAATGCAAATAAAAAGGAGTCAATATTTATTGCCTCAGATAAGGATTGGAGATAGCTGACAACACTGAGAAACAAATTAGACACCTTATCCCAGCTGGAAATTTTTCGACCACTGTCAGAAAAAACAAGTGTAATGAGGATCTCTATGATTTGATTGAATTCAGATTCGGTAATGCTAAGACCCTCCTCGAATTTTAACCTGTTCGAAACACACTCCACAGTAATCTCAAAAAATGGTGAAGTGGTCGCCTTGGTTCCATGGTAAAATATGTTCGATAAAACACCTGTCATGATGATATTGGTTTTTAATTCTTTGATGCTTGTGTTGACCATTTTTTGGTAAATCAAGGGCCCTTTTGAGTGGAAGCTTTCCTTAGTGGAGGTTACGGCTTGGGTGAACAACACTATTAGCGAGTCTTTGAAAGTCACATTATCTTCTATGAGATCTGATCTATCCAAAAGTAAGTAAGTGATAGCGTCATCCAATTGCGATGGTTTCATCTTTTTGATTAGGTATGACAATGCCTCTGAACAAAACCTTGCCAAATACTGTTGTGTCAGCATAGACAAAATGGGAAGTAGCATCTCAAATGTTGTCTTTAAGTCACCAGTCAAGTCCTTAGATAAGTACTTGAACATGAAAGCTACATTGTTAAAAATCCATTCCAAGAGATTGGAGGAATTGACATTGTTTTGTAAATCGTTGATCTTCACATTCAACGAGATATTTGTCAATAATTGTAACGATCTGGAATAGAATTTCATGAAATCACTACCGAGGTCATGAATGAATTGAGTCAAAAGCTCTAGCAATGGTTGAATTGAATGTGGATCATACTTCTCAATATGCTCATACAATGCCTCAAATATTGTGTCTTGATGGTATATGACTTGGTGGAGGGATTGGGATATAGGAGCCACCTTATATGCGAAATCGGAAAAGTTCCCCGACAAATTGACTTCTTTCCAATGTAGCAAGGTTGATATGAAATGAGATGAAGTGTCCTCGACATCATCATACACTCTAGTGCTCAAATTCAAGCTTGGTTCAATTTTTATCGAATCAACTCTATCCTTGAACGACTTGAAGGTGAAATTCTTGGTGGACTCAGTACGCTTCCTGGGTTTACTCACCCTGTTGACTTTGTTCTTATTACTCTTCGTAGTCGCCACCATTGTGCAAAAAACCGGATCGTCTTACAAGGACAGTGATTGAGGGAAGGAGAAGTGTATTCGAGGATCTCTTGGGCTGCGGTTTCCCTTATTTATGGGTAGGGCAGAAATAAAAATGTAGGATAAGTCGATATGCTAAAAGTGTTCACAAAGTATCAGAACACAAAGAAGGAGCTCGATGTACTTACTTAATGTTAGATAGTGATTGTATTTTCTCAAGTCTTCTCATCGCAGATTTTTTCGAAGGTCGTGCAAATCCCCAAACTATCGCACTCGTGTTCGTCTTACTCATACCGAAAATACCATAGACACAAGCATTTCGAGAAACATTATCCACCAATAAAGATATGTCGAGCCAGGACAGAATTCCGTTGCTAAGTAGCGACATGAACGAAAATCCGTTTTCGGTAGTACGGGATCATCTGGTGACGGAAGAAGCAGACACGAGCAGCGACAATAACCTGGACACAGACGTGATAGATAGTCCATTAGGGAGGAACAGTTTGAAGCACTCTGAACATAGTGGACGTGTATCAGTCTCAGAAAAGATGGAGAAAAGAAAGATAAATTCTAAGATAGGATTGCAGAGGACCAGCAGAACGTCACAAAAGATGAAATTGTTACCCGAGAATGACGACACCGACGGGATAGCGATGAAGCAAAGCAAGATATATTCGCAGGTTGAAAAGATCACAGATGTGCCAGCTCGTAAGGATGCAGAAACTTTGGGAAAAGCTCATCGTGATTTGTTACCTCGAGTAACAGCCTATTGTACCTGTGGGTCCTACAGAATGAAGGATTTGTTAAGATGGTTGAAGGATAGAAAGAGAATCCACAACACTAATGTCAAGCTTTTCGACGATGTGCTATACACGCCATTCACTTACAAGGACTGGAGGAATGGTGATGTAGAAGAGCACCAAAAGCTTATCAGACTCGCAGATGATGGTGGTGAAATTGAGTTTGGTAAAAGAAACGTGATCTTTATTTTCGAATATGGTGTTGTAGTGATGTGGGGATACTCAATAAGGGAGGAGCAATCATTTTTGAACGACCTATCGAACTTCGAAAATGAGAAGTTGAGCAATGAAGATATCCAAATTGAGGAGTTCAATTATTATATCACGAAAAGTTACCAACCAAGAATTTATAATGACTTTGTCACCATTAGCGATGATTCAAACTATATGTTGAAGCTAAGCATCAGTCATGCTGTTGGCCAGTCTGTGAAAATATCCTTATTCGAAGAGCTCGTGAATAATACAATCGAAGATACTCAAGATATTCCTCAACAGATTGCAACCACGGGAAAGGTGGAAATGAACAGAAACGAAATTATGAAGTCGATAGGGGAATTGTTTATCTTGAGAATCAATATTAACTTACATGGGTCTGTATTGGATTCACCGGAATTGATGTGGGTGGAGCCTCAATTGGAACCTATTTACCAAGCCACAAGGGGATACTTGGAGATCAATCAAAGAGTAGAGCTTTTGAATCAACGATTAGAGGTGATCAGTGATCTTCTTCAAATGTTGAAAGAGCAGCTCGGTCATTCCCATGAAAAGAATTTGGAATACATTGTAATAATATTGGTGGGAATCGAAGTTATTGTTAGTGTGGTGAACATTCTTGTTGATGTATTCACGTACTAATGAATGAGCAGGTCTTATACAATTAATCACGTGACGAAACCGCTTTTTCACGCGCCGCATAACCGTACAAAAGGAAACGAGCTCTCCTCATAGCATCTTAACCATCAACTTCTTAAATAGATATCAAATAGAGACGATAAACTTTACTCGCCACGCATTTTGCATCTATGCACTCAGCAACATTTGTTTCAAAAAGCGTACATATACCACACAACATGAAAAGATGGTGATGTTTGATGTCTTAATTGATGTGGACAGGGCATGTTTTGTGTCACTTTCAGGTACTCCATGATGCACTTAAAAGATGCTAAACGGTACCATAAGCTTGGATTCCACTAACACATTTGATACGTTTCGGTTGCTAAAACGATTTGTTTATGTCGTGGCTGACAAATTGTCCCAGATAAATGAGCCACGACGAATGCGCACCAGAATTTTCACTTGCCACGATTTGAGGAGGACATCAATAAGTTAGCCCCCTTTCCACAAGTTCTGTTGTCATTTTCATTTAGCTTATCTAAATAGACTATACCTCAGTATCTAGATCGTACCAAGCTGCTGCTATTCGAGATTTAAGAAGTCCTTTTATCTTCGGAGAGTTAGTCAAAGGTGACATATTTCCAATTTCGGGTTTCCAACTAGGCAAACTTGAAGAAACCAGCACTGAGCCAACTACGCGGCAAGTGACACCAAATAGGCTGCAAAATCCAAGAGTTAAAATATGGAACCGCACGGCTGTCTTCCTAACTTGGTTAGGACATCGTCTTTAGATCCCCAGTTCATAAGAGATAACTTGAGCCTTGTCAATAGCCCTGTGAAGTTGTTGGTGGAAGAGGACTCGATGGGAATGACTGAAAACTGGACCGAAGAAGAGATAGCGGACCAGAGACGACTAGTGCAGTTTCAATTTGTAAGAGTATCTGCTTCAGAGTACCTTGTGAAGTTTAGGCCTATCAGAAAATCAGACTTTAAACATGATGCAGGTATTATATCCTGCATTTTCTGGAAAGAGAAGGATTTGCACATAGTCACTTCGGTAGATATAATATCATTACTCGAATTTTTGATACAACAAGCCTTTCAGATTGAGGAAAAGAACAGAATTAGGAGGAATCTTCAAAGTTTAAAACCACTTACGGTATCGAGGTCCAACAAAACTTATAACCGGTTTTTTCAACTCTTGATGTCTATGGACGATCCAAGGCCCCGAAACATCGAAAAGGATTTGAAAGTATTCAGGTGGTCAGATTTGCTAACTGCCTTGAATAAAGTTATATCGAAGTATTCAAGCAGCACCCCCATGCCAGATGCCGCTAAAGCACAACTACAAGTTCAGAATCAAGCCCCTCCTCAGATTAATGCAAACATATCTCAACAGAAATTTGAACCCAGAAGACAAAGACAAGTGATAAACCAAGTTCCTTCAAGATCAACACAATATAGTCATGATATCGAAAACCGCCAGGAGGTTCAGCGGATTACGACTACTATAACATCACAGATTGCAAACAATAATATGACCACAACCACAACTACCATTACCACCATACCAAGGAATTCACGGAATAGAAATCATAATGATGCCTTTTCACCCTACGAGAAGCTGCAAGCGTTGCACAAAGATAATTCCACTTCTAGTGTCAGTTCCAGTACAATGCCCTACCACAAACAATACCCAAATCGAACAACATCCTCGAATCTTGTGCCTATTGAAGATCAGAGTTCGATTTCAGCTTCAAGACCCTCTGGGCCAGATATGACAACACTTCAAAGACCGCTTAGTCTGTATGTTCATTCATCACCTTACAATTACAACTATCTGTCACTGAATCAGAGTCAGTATTTCAAACAAGAACCTCAACCACCACAAATTCAACCAACCACGTTGCAAGGTGCTACTTCTAAAAAGAATAAAATAGATGTCGATACCGAGACATCCAGTGGCGAAGAGTCACAAGACAGTAGTAGCCCCTACGGATTAGCTTCCAGCGATGAACAAGGGGATTGTAAGTCCCCATCTCAGTCAACAGGGGATGATACGTCCATCGATTGGAGATCAAGTAGGAACGCCAATGCTGAGGCCGTTGGAACCAAACACTTGCTGGATTCAGGGAGACTTCAACCAGCCAATGGTCCTCTTTATTCCGAACAGTCCATTGGGAACTCTTATAGTGGAATTTCCAAGGGAAACCTGAATAGCAGATCTACCATCCATCTCGCGCACAACAGTACATCAAAACCGAATGATGTAGAAGAAAAGAGTGTCTTATCCACAACCGAGGGGGGGGACTCGACCTACAGTATACCCCTAAAATCACATAGTTCCACTACTAGCAGTATTGGCCTAAATGATATTCAGCCGTCCAATGAATCGTTCACCGCCATAAACAAATTTGCTCAGGATCAGAGTGATAGGATATTTGGTGATTCTGGACAAACTAGTGGCAAGCCATTCTATCAGTATCCTGCAGCATCGCAAGTTCATTATATGGGCAATCCTCATATCAATGGTAAGCGGGCTCTCAGAAGGCCCTCAGCTTCGAAGAGTACCCCATCCCACCTTGTAGGGACCGGCTCCTCACACAATCTGCATTTCGTGACAAAGAGAGATCGTAACCCTGCGATGCTGGACATTCAGTTGCCTTCACTTGAACAATATTTCTCCGGTGCCCAGGTCAATGCAAGCACGAAATTGCCTGCTGTTCGGAAATCGTCCATCAAGGAAACAGTTCAAAAGTAAAGTGTGTTTTGGACACTATCAGATGGTGATCCACAATCCATATACGAGTTTACGAATAAAATCTTAACATTTTTAATATACATATATATGTATGGCTTAAAGTTCCTATGATTTTTTTTCTATTTGTTTCACATCTTCTTTGAAATCGGGTGTGCTCTCGATCTTTTTAGGTGAACCAAGCTGGACATAGTTCAAGTAGTCATTAGATCTTTTTTGAAAAGTTTTTAAAGCTTCAGACACCGAGTCTACGGGTACAACTGGAATTTTAAAGTTTGTGTCGCTTTGAATTATTAGATTTCTGGGTCCCACAACTTTGACAAAATCTTGATTTCCTATGATGTAGTTTGTCGATTTCGAAGATACCATGCCCAAAAATCTCCCGAGTCGTCTAATGTATATTCCAAAAGAACGAAGTATGTCTCTAGCTTTGTATTGTGAGACAGGTTTTGGAATTGGGACATCCTCCGGAGTAGCAATGGGCAACTTGTTATCTCCTGTTGTAGACTCGAAGTTCAAAATGCAGTTTTGTAAGTCATGCGGCCCGTTCACACTGATTGCTAAAAGATTCTTTTTGTTAATCAAAATCTCTTCCTTTTCCACGAGGTTGATATTATAAATCGAGCCATTTCCCACAACTCCCACCTGACCTCTACCGGTCACCAACTTGTAGGAGTAGTCATAAAACTTGAAAAGGCCAGTTTTGGTGTTTCTTGGTACATTAAGAATCCTTGACAATCTTCTGGAGATATTCACCGGTTTGACAAAGTTCTTGACTATAATAGAGTTACCCACCACAAAACTGGGAGAAGCTTTATTCAAAATTGCCCAGTCTGTGGTTCCATCCAAATCAAGAATCGACATGGATTTTGTGTTTGTGACACGGCTCGTATTGAACCACGACCTGTGATTAGACGATATTAGAAGTGAAACTTTTGATGTAGATATGATATGTTCCAGTAATAGGTTGAAGTTTCCATATATGAGATTGGATATCGAGTTGTATTGCAAACCCCTCTTTACAGAAGCAAGGGAGAAGTCTCCGACCCCGTAGATTGAAATAACAGATCCCCTTTTGACAGTAATGGGAATGGAAGGTGGTAATTCAATTGATATTATTGAATTGTCAACTGGTGTTAACTTTGGCGTGTCAACTGTTTGATTACTGACTAATTTCTGCACATTTTGGATATTCTCGTTTGTGGTGATGGTCTTACTGACACCCGTAACAGGATTGTGGCTTGTAGATATACTAATATGTCTCTTGACCACTCGAATCATGACCAGATTTAGCGAGTTTCTTGTTATTGGTTGAGAATTTTCACTGCTCATTTTTGAGGCTTTCGGATATTGACATATGGCATTACCATGGGCTAGAGAATAAGCAAGGCATCGGACTTATGTTGGCTTCTGATACAAACCTCCTCGAGGGTTCACCTTAAGTGTGATTTTTTAAGAAGCTTGGCTGGGGTTTTGTAAAGCATTTGATGTGTCGGTGACTTGTCTGTGTCTGAAGGTCTTAGACACCAGAAAACCAGAAACAGCACTAGAAGGCACATTTGTGGAGATGCCAATAACTGACAACACGAACGACTCATACAAGCTCACGTTTCTATTTTATCAAGGAGCTGAATGAAAAGCATTTTAGCCCTAAAAATGTGTGGGGGGAAATGATCACCACGCGAACATCTAGGATCGATCATCATGTGCAATTGGTGTTGGAACATCTAGAGTGTAAATTAATTAACTGTTTGAAGATACCAACGAAGCACTGAGCTAGGCATTAGTAAGGTGGAAGTTTACAAAATTTAAATCATATAGAGGAATTCTCTCGGCTATGAGGTAGCAGATGCTCCAGTGGCGCAGAGGTTAGCGCTTCGTGCTTATAGCCGTTTGACGACGCAATAGGTTATACCTAAAGTCACGGTCGTGTGAGGAACGCGACGGTCGTGGGTTCAAACCCCTCCTGGAGCATTTGTCCTTTTTTTTGTGCGTCTCAAATCTTCCTGTTTATTTGTACAATCTGGACCAAATACCATACAAACAAAGCAGAGTTCTACAGAATGACAAATTTAATGCAAATGTGTATTGTATCGCAAGTGAGAAAATACTAAGTTCCTAAACTGCGTGGGATTACAACTTCTCTTCGTCCTTTATAAATTTTTCATCGAATTTAGCTTGATCTCTTTGCATCCTCCTGTCTGCCCATTTACGTAGTCTTTCACCATACTTCCAGCAAAACAAGGGAAACGGAACTCCAAGAGCCAACCCAAGGAATGCACACAAAGTGTTTCCCCATCCATACCCTAACTTGGTGTACATTTGGTTTGCAAACAATGGAAAACTGAAACCGAACAAAGATCTAAACATGGCAGCAGCTGCGATAGAACTAGCACTGAACCTAGGGTTCATGTCAATTAGATAGTTTTGAATGGTTTGAAACACCCCCACAAATGAAAATGCAAATATAGCTGATCCGATTGATGGCACTATCCAGTGGACTTTGAAATGAACTGACCAACCGTACACGATTAGACCAATGGGTAACCCAAGAGCACTGAAAATAAGACAAGGAAGTCTGAATTCAGGTTTTGTGACCCCGTTATTTTCAGCAGTCAACTTTAAATAAGTCCGTTGAATTAGAATCGTCCAAAAAACAACACCTGTCATATAACCGATTCCCATAGGGATAAACATTAAGCCACTGATACCAACAGAAAATCCATAGCTTTGTTGGAAAACTGTAGGAAATGTGACGACCATCAAATACATGAACCCGTAGGTAAATGCCATGAAAGATCCTAAGCCCAAAACCATGGGATGGTAGCTTAAAAGCTTTAAAGGTCTGAGGATAGTATGCTTAGCCACCTGAATCTTAGGGATATGGTCTGGCAACTCAAAAATAGTATGAAGATTCGGATTCCCAGTCTCTTTTCTCAAAAACTTAGCCCTTTTATAAAGTAAGGTAGGCGAATATGTTTCTTTGAAGAAAATGGTACCAAATAGTGCTATAGACCCGTTCAATATGGCTAAAATGTAAAAACACCATCTCCAATTCAAGTTCTCTACTATAAAGCCAGATAATATCGGACTGATCACGGGACCTAAAGTAGGACACACAGAGTAAGCAGCCATGGCTTTATTCCTGGACTTGTCATCAAACAAGTCAGCCAAGGTACCGGCACCAACATTCAAAGCAGCACAACCACCCAAACCACCCAAAAACCTTAGGACACACAATTGGGTTGTGTTCTGAGTAAATCCACAACACAAGTTGAACACAAAAAGAATCCACACGGATATGTTCAATACCGGACGTCTTCCTATTCTATCAGTTTCAGACAAGGGTGCAATCACCAAAGGTCCTATGGCGAAAGCTAGAATCATGATACTGACAGTCAACGCCTTCACAGACGCATTGGTGATTCCAAAGTCAGCTGCTATGTATTTGGTGGCAGGAGATGATATGGAAGACGACATTGGAGATATTAGTGTGTATAATGACACTATCAATGTTTGAAAAAATTTCTCTCTAGGAGACCAATTTCTTGGAAAATCTGGATCGTCGTCGTCCCAAGTGATTAATTCTGGGTCCAACCCATCGAATTCTTTACCATAGTCTTTGGTAGGAACAGAAATATCTGGTACATCCCGATATGGATTACTGGCATCTAATCTTGAACTAAGTGTTTTCATGATGGATCTCTTGGTCTGAGTTCTGACCAAGTTGACTCTTTCGGGCTCCATATCTCCATATATTTCTTTTATTGAGTGACGGCTAGCATTCTTGCTTAGCCTTTCTGAATCAAAAGATTGGGGAGTTATCACTCTCAAAAGAGACGATCTCCTTCGGGGATTCAGAACATACAGATCCTTGAGCGCCACTGGGTGAATGTTCTGACTATAAGCACTTGCTACCTCACTATCTAAACTCACCGTATCTTGATCGGAGTCGGTGGGGTTATACTCATTCAGGGAGTGTAATTTATCATCCTGTGGAGACAAACCATCAGATGAGATTTCATTAGCCGTGGGCTCTAGACCTGTATTATCACGGTCAATGGGCGCTGATGACTTTATAAGGTCAGTTGCACTTGATGTGCTGATAGCAGAATGATCACTCATTGTTGAAGCTATTTAACAGATCTGTCAAAAAATGAACTCGTTAAGGGGGATGATATATCTAGATCGGTGTCAGCGGAAAAAAATAACGACAACTACTTCGGTATATGACTTGAAAATGTGACTTAGATATGTGACTTAGATATGTGACTTAAATATGTGACAAGTGATACTTAGACGGTAAATTGAAAAGGATTTCTAAGAATTTCTTCCTTGTATATTTTATTATTTCCTCTGCTCTGTCAAAATTAAAAAGAAACTAACGTGAGGCTTGCGGAAAACTGTGAAGTACGCCGATCGGGGTAAAAAGAAGAGTTGTACGAGACCAGCGTCTCATGTTTCACGCAAGCAAGGGGATGAATAAGATTATATCACTTATACGGAGAACTTTAGTGACTTGTTTGTCTTTGCTGCCGCTTTTAAAAGTCTCTAGAGAAACAGCCACAGAAATAAACGTGCTCTTACCATATCGGGCGGATTTCTGTACCGCAGTATCGTGGTCTGGTGTAAGGGTTATGTCTGCGTTCTTGGCGTGCGGTGACAAAACTAATAGCAACTTCGCGAGCTTTCTTTCTTTTTGGTCGGACCGAGTACACTAAACGATGCCCTAGAAAAAACTCGACGTGCGAAAAATAGATGTAAGGGCGGAAGTATGGACCGAAGCTTGTGGGAATCGCTCGCATAGCATTTTTCTATACGAGCTGACCAAATTTATTCCCACACGCTTGTAAAGCCTGAGACGACTTTTAAAAATAAGAACGAAAAATATATAAAGAAGTGCCAACTTGTGTGAAATTGATCTAAGTTTTTTTAGCAGTTATCTGATTTGATCATCGTAGTTCACTACAAATAAAAAACTTCTTCAACTAAGTAACATCACACATACTTAGTAAATATGGCATCCCTCGTGTACCACGATTATTCGTCGTTCACCAATGCTACCACCATCACAGAAGTGTTTCAAAACTTCAACCAAGTTCCAAGCTTGAACTTGTTCGAAAAGTTATGGGGTACATACTACTATTATATCAACAATGACTTATTTGCAACTGGGTTATTGATTTTCCTCAATCATGAATTGAATTACTTTGGTAGATGTCTTCCATGGATGCTTATCGATAGCATTCCATATTTTAAAAAGTGGAAGATTCAAGACACCAAATTGCCCTCACAAAAGGAACAATGGGAGTGTCTTAAATCGGTCTTGACAAGTCACTTTTTGGTGGAGGTGTTCCCCATTTGGTTTTTCCATCCTTTATGTTCTAAGATTGGAATTGAATTTAGTGTACCATTCCCTTCCTTCAGAACCATATTATTGCATTTAGCTATATTTTTCGTCTTGGAAGATGCATGGCACTACTGGCTTCACAGAGGTTTGCATTATGGAGTTTTTTACAAGTACATTCATAAGCAACATCACAGGTATGCTGCTCCGTTTGGCTTGACTGCTGAATATGCTCATCCTATCGAGGTTATGTTGTTAGGATTTGGTACTGTTGGTATTCCAATTGTATTTTGTATGGTAACTGGTAGCTTGCATCTTTTTACCATTAACTTGTGGGTTTGCATGAGATTGTACCAAGCCATTGATGCTCATTCAGGCTATGAATTTCCTTGGTCTTTACACCACTTTGTACCATTCTGGGCTGGTGCTGACCATCATGATGAACACCACCACCATTTCATTGGTAGCTACTCTTCAAGTTTCAGATGGTGGGATTTCGTTTTAGATACTGAAGCTGGTCCTGAAGCTAAAAAGAGCAGAGAAGAAAGAATGAGATTGAAAGCAGAAAGATTAAACAGAAAGACCCAATAGGGGGACTGAGGTAGGTTTCATAGAATCACGTGTGTCTTAAGTCACAAATCCGATATGCAAATTATTTATTCGTTTCTACTTTTTATATTCGTTATACTCTTGCCTCTTTTTAATAATATCGATGAATTCGACTCTGTTCTCAAACTTAGTATATTCATGAGTGCCGAATCGATCGAGTTCATGCAAGCTATCTCTTATCAAAATCGAGTTCAAGTACTCCGTCTCGAAGATCTGGTCGTCCACTGATAACTTGCCCTTTGGCTTGATTGAGTGCACAGACTGTATGAATATGAGTACTAAGCTAATCACTGTCTCAAGCACTAAATCCGACTTACTGTAGCTAATAGGAAGCTGATTGTACTCGTAAGACGAGTATAATGCGTGGCACAATAGTATGTATCCAATCATGATAATTTAAAGACGTTGATTTGAAAGAACTTAAAATATGTGCGAACATATTACAGGTAAAAGCGTGGGTCTGACATATGCAAGCAACTGCAATTTACATGCCGCAAAAGCAATCGAGTGTCAGATATCATATATTTGCCCGGTTTCCCTCTTTGTCTAATTTTTTCAACCATCTTGCTCTATGCCGATCATCCTTAGAATGATACAAAATCTATTGTTTCTATATTCACTGCAGATATATTTCGTACGTCATTTTCTTGGCACAGATTAATTTGCTGGCTAAGCTAAGTGACCGGGTAAACAGAGTGAATCTACTCATATACCCATAAGCTTACTCATACTACAGTAATGCACGTCAAAGACCGGAGGTAACTCTACAAGGATGTGTCGGAGCTGCATTCGCAAACCTTTAAAACCGCCAATTGTGGCGGTCAAACTTTCTTTTTAAGGGTTGCCCGGATTATTTTTCGCTCGGCCGATACGCTCAAACTCTTTAATTGCGCTAAAATATGTACTTCCATTTTGATTGGTAAGGCTGAACCTGTAAATTAAGTCGTAATTTAACCCCGGATATGCTTAATAAGCTAATTGACCTTAATTAATACACTAACAATTATTAAGCACAGATTAGTATAAAGGACAGCACAATTCCCTATCTCTGAAAAATAACCTCAGAAATAAATATCGAAAATAATGTCTATCAAAGCAAACTCCCATCTTGTCAAAGCCGTCGGCCACAGCGCACCTTATCCCCTCGCCGCAGGTGTGCCATTTGAATATGCACTTGCAGAAGGTGTAGTTGGTTCAGCCCTTGACTTGAACGAAAAAACTCCTAAGATTTTCCAACCTTTCAAAATCGGTAGCTTAACTACCCCTAATAGAATTGGTGTTTCTCCAATGTGTCAGAACGCCGGTGATAACAATGAGGTTACTGAATATCACAAAGTCCATTATGGTGCCTTTACCACTAGAGGACCTGGTCTTGTTACTGTGGAAGCCACGGCTGTGGCACCATACTCAGGAACTTCTATCGTGGATTTGGGTATCTGGAAAGACTCCCAAGCTGAGAAATTCAAACCAATTGTCGACTTTGCTCACGCCAATACCTCCAATATTGGTATTCAACTTTCTCATGCCGGTAGAAAGTCTATGCAAGCTCCTTTGTTCCAATATTTAGAAAACTGGGATCCAAGAGGTAAAAAGGAAGAAGTGGTAGCTCCTTCTGCCACCCCTTACAGACCTAATGGAAGACTTCCACTTCCTAGAGGCTTGAAAGTTGAAGAAATTAAGGCTATCGTGAAGAGATTTGGTCAAGCTGCTAAAAGAGCAGTTGAGATCTCTGGATTTGATTTCGTCGAAATCCATGGTGCTCATGGTTATTTGATCAATGAATTCTTATCTTCTCACTCTAACAAGAGAACTGACGAATACGGTGGATCTTTTGAAAACAGAATCAGATTCTTATTGGAAGTTATTGCTGAAGTCAGAGCTAATGTTCCAAAAGACTTCCCAGTATTCTTGAGAATCAGTGGATCCGAACTTCACGAGTCAAACCCAGACGCTTGGAAAGTTGAAGATTCCATCAAATTGGCTCACATCGTTTTCGACAAAGGTATTGATTTGCTTGACGTTTCTGCTGGAGGTAATGACTCCGGCGCTGACAGAAGAGCATTTGAGTTCGGTAGCCATGTTGAATTTGCTTCTGCTATCAAGAAGGCTGTTGGAAACAAGGGTCTTGTCGGTACTGTCGGTAAATTGCATGATTCCAAGAAAACCAATCAATTGATCGAAGACGGTGTTATTGATTTTGCTTTCATCGGTTCAGCATTCTTGTTCAACCCAGGTCTTGTGTACAAGTGGGCTAATGAACTCGATGTCAAGATTCAAAACATTCCATCTCACTGGCCTAACAACACCAAATACGGTGAAATGGTTGCATACATCAAATCCACTTTACAGGGTTAGATGGGTGTCCAAAAAGACTACATTTGTATACCAAATATTGTTTCGTGGGTGTCCATAGAGACTACATATATATAGTATAAGATTGTTTCTTGAGTTTATTTTTGTAATCAATATCTCTTGTCTTTTTTTTTTAAGGGTCTAGGAGATTGGTTTTCATTTTTCTAGACAATTGGATTTTCTGCATGTCAGACTAAATGATTGTGAGAGGCTTACAAGCGCGTAGAGTCTGTGGCATTTATGAAGACTAATTTCTTAGATGACATAGCCGTGACTAGCCCTTCCCGAGCAACCGAAGAATCGGAAAACCAAAAAAAAATGAAAAAGAAGACATCTTTGAGACCGGTTGTGTACCTTTAAGCCCAGGGACCAAACAGCAATCTCTTACGAAGATCTGCAGTCTGTTAGGTGTGATTACTTTGCGACATTGAGCAAGTTAAAATAACCTTTGGGCACTCGTGTGAGGCTCGCTGATAACACAGCATTGCTATTCTTCTGATTTAGCCGGGGAAAGACACTTTCGCCAGGATTGCTTTCTTGATAGTATCCACAATCTCTGACTGATCCAGTGGCTCAACACAGTACATTCTAACTATGTATATGAACTCTTGCGTTTTTGTTTATAGTCCCGTTTACCCCAGAAATCAAAGCCGCTGACTCCCAGCCAGCCGTGGTTCGAAAATTCCTGTATGGTCACCCTCCGACAATAAGAGTGACTGAGCTGGCACGCCGGAAGGACGCCGTAGCGGAACGTGATGTGGCGTAAGGAGATTTTCGGAGAAAGTTGTGAGGTAATAGGCGGAAAAGCCTTAGTAATCGTACTGGTCCTTTAAACAAAAACTTAGATCAAGATGTTGCTTTATATAGGGATCATCTAGTACACCATAGAATACGAATAAACCTATACGTAGTACAAGACTAACCTTGTGTTTTACCAAAAAAAAAAGCCAACCCTTTCAAATAAGATTGAAATGGTGACCTGCGGAATTACACAAAATCAACTCTCATCGCAAGTTTTTGTGGGGAGTCATTTGTTTTTGCATATAAATAACGGGTTTGTCAACAGGTTTTTGTTTACTCTTATTTTTTGTGGATCTGTTGAAATACTCAACTAAATTTACAGGTGATTGTGGTTTATTGAAACAAAATCAATATTAGAATGCTACTGAAGCCTCATCCTCATTTATGCCTATGGTTGCTCTGGCTCCTGCTTGTGGTTGCTAGTCCTATCCAGTTATTGTTCAGCATCGTTGATGGTAAAATTTCCAGCCCTGAAAAAAGCAAGGATGTTGATGATGATTTCAACACGGTTGTGGTCAATAAAACCACTTTAGACTCGTGGATAGCTGACCAATATAATGTGTCGTGGGTAAATTTGTTAAAAAATGTTGGTAACTCCAGCTATACCACTGACACCAACTTATACCCTGGAGTGATAGTCGCATCCCCATCAAAGGTTATGCCTGATTATTACTACCAGTGGACCAGAGATTCTGCATTAACCATTAGATCTTTGATCCACTACTTACAAGATAACGATGCATCCGATCCATTCTACGATGAGTTCCAGTTGTTAGTGGAGCAATATATTTGGAACAATTTTAAATTACAGAGGTTGCCTACTAAGCTGGGAGACTTTGTGAGTGGAAAAACCTTAGGTGAACCCAAATTTTTGGTGGACAATAGTCAGTTTGATTTGAACTGGGGTAGGCCACAAAGCGATGGGCCTGGATTGAGAATCACTTCCATTCTTTCGTTCATGAATTTGGGCTTGAAATTCAAAACTGAACTTAATTCAACGTTTATCTTCAACGAAATCTTGAAGCCAGATTTGTTATATGTTTTGAATAACTGGAATAGCGATCTGTTTGATTTATGGGAAGAAATCAATTCATTACATTTTTTTACTTCAATGGTTCAGTTCAAAGGTTTGCTTGATGTTCAGAACTTTATCACTCGGGGGAGCATTGATCTCGATTTGGATGACGAGTTTCTCTCCAATTTAGGGAACAGCATCTACAATATGAAGGTTTTTATTCAAAGCTACTATATTAACCACAAAGTCAATTATGTGATTGAATCCCCCAAATTATTTCCCAAAAGATCCGGACTAGATGCCGCTGTATTGTTGGGATCCATTCATACTCACGACATGATTGACTTTAACAGTGATGATTCTGTTCCTTTCAACATTGATAATTCTTACATTCTCAACCATTTGGTGTATCTTATCAATGACATGAAACTCAGGTACCCCATAAACCATGCTGTTAAAGGTTCTTACGGTGTTGGTATTGGTAGATATCCTGAAGACGTATACGATGGATACGGAACTACCGAGGGAAATCCTTGGTTCATTTCTACTGCAACCGCAAGCGAAATGACTTTGAAACTTATTTATAAATTGTTGCAAGATAAGCAAGATCTTGTTATAACAACAGCTAACAAAGAATTTTATCAGTTGCTTTTGAACTTAAGTGAGGATCAAGATGTAAAGATCATCAAGTATGGATCTAAGGACTTCAAAGACTTAATAGACCAATTGTGGGCCTTTAGTGATTCATTTTTTGTCGTCATTAAGGATCACGTTGATGCTCATGGAGGAATCAGTGAACAATTCAACAAATATCATGGCTTTATGCAAGGTGCTAGAGATTTAACATGGAGTTATAGTAGTTTGTTGAATGCATTCAGGTGGAGAGGCAAGGTGGGTGAGTTGCTCACCCGCATTTAAGGTGTCGTCATCTAATAGAGAATTTTAGATCATTCATTTGAACAAGTGTTATATGGGACGCTCGATCCCAATTTAAAATCGAGCCTGTGTACTTTATTGGGTTTACGGTTTTCATTTCTATAGACAATATATTAACTCCCGGTCTACGTCTCAATTAGCCTGACAAATCATCTAACTTTCTGACACTTTCGAACACAGAGATATTTTCCCAAGGTCCTTTGTTCGAGAAGCTGTTTACATTCTTGTTGGTTAGCTCAGAAATCTCGCTCTCCTCTAGTTGAGTACCTCCACCACTTTCCCCGTTAAACGTGAACTCTTTGGCTGTTAAACCAAAAGATTTGGATACGCTCACCAAATCAGAGAACTCTGTCTCCAAGTCCATTTCGTCAAATTTAGATCCCAACCGAATGACTAACCGTTCCAAGAACCTCTTGCTGTAGTTTTTAATAATCAAAAGCTCTTCGATAGAGTTTCGTACCACAAACCGATAGATCTTTACAGGTTTTGTTTGTCCAATTCTATGACATCTATCGATGGCTTGAATATCCATTTGGGGGTTCCAATCGTTATCAAATAAAATCACATTGGTTGCTTCGACCAAATTGATACCTAGACCTCCAGATCTTGTAGATAATAAGAACACCTTTACCTCAGGATCGGTTTTAAATTTATGCATTTCCTCATCTCTATCTGCTTGGGCTGTTGACCCATCAAATCTGGATGTTCCGATACCTTTATAGTTGAAGTAATCTGACAAAAGATCCAAAGTTCTTGTGAATTGTGAAAAAACTAAAACCTTCCCTTGTATTGCATCCATTAACTGGTCGAGTACTTTGAACTTGACACTATTGTCAATAAGCAGTTTGATGAACCTTGACTCTTGATCAGCTGGTGGCTTATCAAAACTAGTCAACTTCCCATGAACAGGGAAGGGTTCATAGTAAATGTATGGTGAATTACAAATAGTTCTCAACTGAATTAATAAATTTTGCAACTTCAAATGCTTGATTTCCGAGGTGATGACTTTACCTAATTGAGCAGAATACTTTCGCTTTGTCACACCCTGAAGATTGTTCGCAATGTATTCCTTTGTGTACAAGTCTATAATTCCCTCAAACAATTTGGAGTCCAAGGCATCTAAATAAAGCTTCTTTTGGTAGTTGGTGAGATCTACGTGAATCAAATATTCTTTTTTTGGAGGTAATTTTAACACATCTGCCTTCAATCTCCTCAACATAAACGGCATGATAATGGTATGTAGACTTTCAATTAATTTCTTTTTGAAAGTCTTTTCGATGAACTGACTAACGGCCTCATCCTCTATACCATGTAGGTTATCAATTTCATCGAAATTGAACCACTGTTGAAACAACTTCAAGTCGTGGAAGATATCAGGTAGAATAAAATTTAGCAAAGACCAGAGCTCATTAAGATTGTTTTGCAAAGGTGTCCCGGTGATTAATAACCGGTTGTTGACATTGAGCTTCTTTAAAATCTTGATCAATAAGCAGTCAATGTTCTTTAATCGATGTCCCTCATCAATAATCAAGAATTTCCAGTTTGTTTTAGAAAGCTTTGTGAAATCCTTGATACTCAACTCGTATGAGGTCAATATGATATTGTAACCTGCAAACTGCAAATCTTTCCTCTCATCTTTTGGACCAATGTACTTTAAGACATCCAAAGATGGAGCAAACTTTTGGAGTTCGTTATACCAGTTGGTGATCGTAGACAAAGGACCCACAATCAAATAGGGCCCTGTGATACCTTGTTCTATCAAGAAGCTTATGAACGCAATACACTGTATGGTCTTACCAAGTCCCATTTCATCAGCAAGAATCCCATTCAAACCATTCTCATAAAGCTTTATTAGCCAGTTTAACCCTTCTAATTGATATGGTTTCATGGTTCCTTTCACAAGCTTCGGCTGGTTCGTCTTTTGCTTCCTCGTAAGCATGTCAAGAACATTAGGCGTTGAGCCAATTTTGCGTTTCTTGGTTTGTTGTTCACTGTTGTTTTGTGGCGGTGCTGACTTGGCCAAGATCTTATCAGCAATGATCTGTGAGTATACTTGCGATTTCTTGATCAAATTGTTGAGTCTTTCAACCTTGTGGTTATTGGTGAGTTTATTGAATTCATCTAGGTCTTTTGTTTCATCTTCAGATTCCAATAGCTCTTCCGCTTTCGCCTTCCATTCATTATCGAGTGCTTCCTCCGTCATGTATAATGACAAAACCTATAAATTACTACAAATTACGCGCAACCGTGTTTTTTGCACCCTAAAAGCGTGCAATGTCTTTGAAACAAACGGCAAAAGCATTTGCTTGGTTTATTCTACCATGAGACGGTGCACGTATCTGTGTTTCTAGACAGATGATGTGAAATATTTTGAGGGCTGCTTCTTCGATGAGCTACAAAACCATTTTTAGTGTTATTTGAATTAGCAAGTGACATACACCACTTTCGTGGAAGAGGATGATGGTGCTGATCTGATATAGTAGTCCTCGTTTGGAATCAGCGTCCTTTTACCGTCCTTTTACTTCTGTTAACGCCTTAAAATAACTAATTGCAGCTCCTATCATCCTGTTACTTAAACCGCACAGAAAAGTAAGAAAAATTTTCCCAAACATGATAAAGCCAAGGACCTTACTCAGAAATGTCAATGGGGTGCTCCCAGCAAGATACTTCCAGTCACAGAGCATATTAAAGCAGGTTAAGGATGAAAAAAGCTTGAGCACGCCCAGAGATTTGGCTGCCGAAAGTCATTTACTTACTCATCAACAAGATCTTAAGATTAATCCAAGACAAGCAACAAAACGATCTGCTTTCTTATCTGACAATAAAGTGGAGTCCATCGGGTTCGAAATGTCAAGTATCAAGCAAAATATTGGTCAGCTTGTGGTCAAATTGTTCAATATCGATATGGACAGCAGTAGAGCTGGTCCTGTAGCGGGTTCCAAGTATTTTGGTGACTGTAAGAAGCAAGGAATGTATTATCCAAATGAGCCGTTGAGCTCGACCGCTAAGTTCTACTATGAAACATTAGGGTTGCCACAATCCTTTTCACAATGGTTTCAAATTACCATTTTACATTACTGGATATTGTCTGTGAGGATGAGAGCCATGCCTTTCAAATATGGTAAGAACTACCAACAAAAGATTGTGGATAGAATATTCAACGATATGGAGTTGAGAATGGCAGAAGAGTTGGCAATCTCTTCCACAAGAATCATCGAGGGGTACTTGAAAGAATACCATACACAAATGCTTGGTTGTGTGTTGGCTTTCGACGAAGGTTTAATGACCGATGACATAACTTTAGGTGCCGCATTATGGAGGAATGTTTTGAATGGTAACCCTGAAGTGGACATGAGACACATAGAGGCATTGGTGAGTTATGTAAGAGGTAACTTGTATGTGTTGAACCAAATTTCAGATAGAGAGTTTGGATTTGGAAAATTCGAGTTTGTTGAACCAGACCAAGTTGTTAAACCTTTAACTCAGCACCAAAAGCTTGAATTGAGAGAACAAGCCAAGTTGGAATTTTCCAAGATGAATTTACCATCTCAACGTAGTGTACTTTCATTGGATGAATAGAAGGCAATGCGTTCGCTGTACATAGTCTTATTTATACATAGTTTAATCGCTTTGGTTATGGAATTCAACTCATAGGTTTATCCCTATATACACACTGGGTTCACAACCTCGACTTTGTGTCCTTGGTCCAATCATGGCCATTAGTTCCTCTTATCATAATGTGCATTATGGCATAATTCTTGCCTTCAATGGAATCTGCTTTTTTCTCTCCCAACATTATATCCTGAACCGCATGAAAGCCAAACCTGTTGTAAATGGGGATATTGTCAGGACTGCTGCTTTCCAAGTATGCTAGATTGTTTGGACATACATCGATGTAGTTCTTGAACATGAAGTCAAACATTTTACGAACATTACCTTTTCCTCTGGCAGCCTTGGTAGAACCTACATACACCAAGGTAAATAAGTTCTTATTCCGAAATCTGGGGTCATTGTTTAAAATCTGTTCACACGAATCGTGAAGTAATGGTAACATGCCATCAAAAATCTTCTCCCTTCCTTCATCGCCATAAATATCCCATACAGTGCCGTAGCCTGCTTTCATCAAAGTGTTGAAGGATTCCAATCCTCTTTCCATGGAGTCATGTAACGACCACATGGCGACCGTTTGGAACCCATCTTCGGTCTCTCCAAGACCAATACATATACCAGTCATGATATGTTGACGCACATAAGCCTCATAAAGTTTTAACTCACAATACTTTCTGGTGAAATCGTCTTTGAAGTGAACACCTAATAATAACGCTAAAGAATCTTGTTCAAAAGCTTCTAAAAGACATCTAGCAGCCTTTTCGGTATCTTTCAACTCCAATATACGCAAGTTTTCGTATTTTCCTGACATGTTGTATATCTTTGGACAGAATAGTGGAATCAAACAACTCGAATATGCTAATTATACGTGGATAGGTGCGTTAGATAACAGTGAAAAATAGCTGTATCCTCTTAAGTATGGTGGTATGTACTCTAAAACAAATAGTAAGGTTAAATATACTCGGTAACGTTGTTGAAATTGTAAGGGATGCATCGAGAAGCTTTATATCTATTATCATCGGGAGTACTTTCCTGATCGAGATTCTCCGCTAACATCAAATATTGGGGGTCAAGAAAAACATCTTATTTAAGCCATGGAATTTTACGAAACAGCAGTTAACCTACAAGTTGTAATTGCAGCACGGCAGTTTCTTTATGTGCATCGTACTAACCTCGAACCCCTTTGCCAACGTGACTTTTAAGGTCAAATCTGTGTATTAAAGCGATGAGCCTTTGGCGTACACCTTCCTAATTGGGTGAGTTATCGAAAGACAACTATCGGAGTACACCCTGTCGCTGTCAGATGCCGCACGAATCTATGGTGTTGGGATACCGTTTACGAACGGTTTGGTGATGCCGTATTTTACTTGGGCATAATTAAGAGTCCATATTTACCCGGACATAGTGTATATTTACAGTCCTGATCTATTTACAATTGGAGTCATTGATATCTGTAGATGTTAGTATTTGGTTATAAGGACCTGGTCATTTGTCTCAGAAAGGCATTTTTCGACATTTGGTTATTCGGAAGTCAAACGTTCATATAAAATAGTAAAGTATCATCAGTAATGACAAATGACAGGATTCATTATACATACCATTAGTCGTTAAGTGGTTAATTGTAACCCATCAAATCATGTTAGTCTCTTGTATAGTCTGCTGGTTGTTAGTATATAACTCAGAAATCTTGACTTTATCTTCAGTGTACATCAGAAGTCTAACGTCTGAAAGTCTTTGTATCATCAGCGTACATACCTGTCCGTGATAGTCTCAACCTATTGTCACTCCTTGTTTGGTGGCACTTGGTAAGCTCTTTATCCAAGATTTACTAGTCTTTTTATCTGTGATAATGAAAACCCTTCCGCTTTGTTTCATTCTTCCAGTCCTACCGATTCGGTGCACCAAGTCAACAGAGTTGTTGGGGAAATCCATCAAAATGACGTTTTTAACACTGTTGAAATTCACTCCCCTAGCAAACAAATCTGTTGTCACGAGAATATGAAGCTTCAGGCTGTCTCCTTCTGCCAACTCTTGCGCTGGTGAAATGAATGGTTTAATTTTTTGAGCTCTATCCAAGGGACTATCATCACCACTAAGCCCCACCAAAGACTCAGTGTCTTGATGGTACTTAGTAGCCAATACACTGACCAATGGCATGACGTCTTTCTTGTGATTCACAAACACAATGACCCGCTTGACAAACCCGTGCTCCGTACCGTCCTTTTGTATAGCATATAATGCTTGCGCTAAACATCTGGTTTTGCTACCATTAAAAGGACTGAGTTGGGAATCGATAATCTTAACATTAATTTGCTTGGGCAACTTGTGAAGTGATGGAGATATCACATCTATATTCAGATCCTTGAAATACTTCTCAACGGTTTTGACGAAATTCTTTGGCATGGTAGCGGAGCACAAGATGAGATCCTTTGCTTTGCTGAATTTGTTTAATATAGCCATGGTATCATTGACCCAAGATGGATCAAATAATGTGTCTGCTTCGTCAACAGCACAATACTGTACATTGTACAAGAATCGATATGGATTCTGTTCTGTATCGTGTTGTTTACCCAAAGATTGAAGCTTTGTAGGAGTGGTAATCAAAATATCAACTGTCAGTTTTTGAACCGATTTGAAAAACTTGGATGCTGGTTCCCCTGCACCCCATTTGAGGATGTTCAAATTCAACCCGTCTTGGTTCTCCATTTCAAGAAACTCGTTGTACTTTTTATCCTTTAAAATGTGTGGAGCTTCATGATTGGCCAAGTCTAATGAAACTTTATTAGCGAAATTAACAGTTTCAAAGACTTGATTAATCAACTCATTGGTGGGAACCAAAATAACTGCCCTCACCATGGGGACCCTCCTCGAGTCCTGGTACACACTAGCACTTGCATTGAAGGTGTTGAGATCATCTTCCTTCAACTTGCTTAACATCACAGATAAGTAAGCCCAAGTCTTTCCACTTCCCGTTTCAGCAGCCATGGTAAACACCTTCAACTGACTGTTCAAGTTATTCACCAACTCCTCATATATCTGTTTACTTTGTTTGAGCTTGTCCTTTGTCACCTTACTCGTTCTAGTCCTATTTATCTTCCTGATACTAGCAACCTGTACCGGGGTTGGAGTAATCGGCACTTCGTCTTTGGATTTCAAGTATGTGTTCTTGAAACTATAATTGTGTCTGATTTCGTGTATCATAGCTGTCCTAACACTGGGAAACACTTTCAACTCATCAAAGCTCTTAATCGCTTCAACTGACTTGGCCGTGTAGTCAATTTCCTTAGCCTTTGGAGACTGGAGCTTCAGAAAGTTCCCGAATTTGTACTCCGGTGGTTTGATTGACCTGCCGGGTCTTGACCTAGACCCAGCATGGGCGAATCTATACCACTGGAAACCTGATCTACCGAAGACAGAATTCCGAATCATTCATCAAGTCGGTGGCAATTAAGTTGTCAATGAAGAAATACTGTTATACAAACGAGAATTTTTTGTATGTGTCCGATGAATGAGGTGAAAATTTTGCTAGTAAAAGTCGTGTACAGGCATCTTATAGGTTTCATAATATTGATTCAAATTTGGTACTGTGACCTTTTCGGGCATTTCAAGACTGGTTATCAAAGATTTATGCAAGCACGTTTCAAAGAGGGTTTGTTATGAATATCATAGAACTCTCTTCCAAATGATGTATTTTTTTATGTGTTGGCTGCAAAAACCACGATTATAAAACAACTGACAATAAATAAACAAAAAAAACATGGAAAGGACTTATGCTCGACAACGGAGAGAAACCTGAAGTACAAGATATCAACGCTGAGTCTGTTGGCTTAGGAAGAAGAAGAAAGAGAGAAAAGGGCTGATGTGTTCAAAAGACAGGCATAGGGAGCGTAGGATGGAAATATACTCAAACGGAAGGGACACATGTACTTGAGATCGTATGACATGCATGATGCGCCTTTAACTGAATAATTTCATTTTTACCACAAGAATACTTTACATGAACAAAGTTCAATGGCTACAAGTCCAACGGTGTTCCCGATGAGTTGACAAAAAAATTGCCATTTGGGAACAAGGAATGAAAATACACTCACGTCCGAGCAGACTTCTACCAATAAGCTTTCATTAAAGTATGCACTTTGTTATTTGTCCTTATACACTTCGAATCAAAAGCTCCTACTCTTTTAAAATACTCGCAGGCAGACAAAAAAAATTTTCAGAGTGAATTCGAGCTAATAGTTGGACATATTTATATATAAGTACCTCAAAGCTGACACGGTGTACTACAATCGAGAAAACACCACAGAGAAGCCTTAGTACTTAGTTTGGCTCATCATGTCAGTCCAGAGAATGATCATGTCCAGTAATATAGCCATCTTCAGAAGCTTTCACAATTCAACAGTCAGGCTAGCCAAGGTACCCGTGAAAAAGGTGGGAGGTAAGACGAAGTTGAAACAGGGGTTCAAGGTCAAGAAACAGGAAGAAACGAAGGTGAAGAAAGGGGGTATGACGCATTTGACATTCAAGGATGCTGTAAGACAATTAGGTTTTGAAAAGAATGCTCCACCATTAGAGTCGGTGCCCGAACTTGATCAAATGGACTTGAAAGTAGGACAAGTTGTTCAATACCCTTCTGCTAACGAGGAAAGATTAATAACAATGGGATCATTCAAGAAATATCAACACCATGAGCTTTTTGCCAAGCCAATACTGATGATCAGTGATAACTTGATCCGTTTGTCAAACAAGTTTTTGCAAAAGTTTGAAAGCGGCACATTGAACAGTCTGAATCGGTTGATATTATTGGGAGATCACCGAGTCGGGAAATCTACTTTGATGACTCAGATGCAGTCTTTGTTAATGTCAAGTAATCCCAACGCAATCTTTTTGCATTTCGATCACCCAGAGAAGATTATTGATGGCTCGAGTGATTATATTTTCAACAAAAGATTAAATGTACACCACCAGCCTATGTTCACTAAGAGATGGATACTGAAAGTCAGAGAGGTTAATAAAGAAGCCCTTTCCAAGATTAAATTGAGCCAGGATGTCAAATTCACCACTAAAAAGGTGGAATATGATTATAAAGCCGGTGAAAACACTTTATACGAATACTTAACTAACTGTTATGACTTTGGAAAGTTCGAATCCACCTACGCGTTCGAGTTCTTCATCAACGAGTTGAAACAGAACTCCAAAGAGTTCCCAATCTTATTGAGCATTGATAATTTCAATGCCATAACCACTAGCCCATTAACGAATTACAAACATGCTAATTTGTCATCAATGCACTTTTTAGAATTTGAAATAGGGAAATTTATTATGGATGCAGTCAGCGGCGAATCTAAGTTTAGTGGTGGTGTCTTATTATCCGAATCAAGCGATATCGGCAAGCACGACAACTTAGCAATTGGAATAGGCATGAAGGATTTTGATCCTTATCTTTCGAGTGTTTTAGATACAACAGTAATCAAGAAGCTCACTGGAGTGGAAGCATTTCAGGTTGAAAATTTGAGCAAGGCAGACACCAAAGCTTTATGCCAATTTTACCACAAGCAAAAAGTCTTGTTTGTTCGTGACAATTATAAGAGGAAGGAAAGAGAATTGGAATTGGAATTAGATCATATCATTGACTTAAACTTCACCCGATCCGGAGGTAACCCCGGGTTACTACTCAAGCAAGTAACTATGAGTTATTAATTGACACCACCTTGTATATAAGCAGCTTATAGTTAATTCTATGAGAAAAGATCATTTAAATTAGCCATTTGAACGTGTATTTGTAGAGGGATTTGCTTTTGTTCGTTATCGTTACTAATACCATACAAGAACAAGAAATGCAACAATGCTGATATATAATAGTTATTCCATGAGTTCTTGGCGGTGCACTTCAAGACAAAGATTATGTGAACAAGGTGTCTTCATCTCTCAAATATTCACCAACATCACTCTGTCTGAATACCACAATAGCGGTGGGTTGTAAATTTCTAGCTTCGTTGGTTGATTTGGCACTCACACCAAATCCTAGTGGTACATCGTGCATCGAATACACCACCACACCCGCATGTTCAGGTATATCATCAGACATTCTTCCTACGTGAGCTTTCAAAACGTGGTTACCATATAAGAAAGGCATTTCACCGTTACTCTTGATCCAAACTTTGTATTTAGCGTATTGGGCTAAGTATGGTAAACTTGTGACATGAAGCTTGAACTTTCCGGTTTTAGTGAACTTACCAAAACAAACCCCCAAGGACATCAACTGCTTTCTGGAGACAGAAGTGGCAAAATTAGCCATCTGTTCTGACACATAATACACTCGATCTTTTTGTAATCTGAATACATGAGGAGCGGTCTGATTGTCGATAAGGAACGAGATATTCCTTCCTATGTAATTAGCGAGTTTCTCAAACACAACCTTAGTCTCTTCTTCTGTCAACGGCCTCATATTTACAAGATATTACAAGACAACGGAACAGTGTATACTTTTCTGGAGGTTTAAACTGTTTTTCCAATTTTTTTGAGATGAGATGGGCTGAAAAACCGCGAGCAGCTAAAGCAGAGTTTTTCAGGCATCACTAGAGAAGTCAACTTTGTTGGAGCATTACCACTGGTCCTGAACATGAGTGATGAATTGGATGAACAAGTTAGTAAGCGGGATCAAGGCAGCAAGGTTTTTAAATCCCGTAAAGCAGACATGCCTTGTAATGACAAAAAGAGAGAAAAGAGATATAAACAAGATTATAGCCAGAGAGAGTAGGTAAGTTTTATAGCATATTGCAGTTGAAAACACTTATACTAACACACATTCTAGTTATGTCCCCATGAAAGATGCTGATGGTAATGATATCAAAAGTGAAAGAAGACCCAAAAAGAAAGTGGCATGTATGATAGGTTATTGTGGTACCGGTTATAATGGAATGCAAATTCAAAATAATCCAGATGTGAAGACGATAGAGGCTGATATATTTGGAGCCTTTGTCAAAGCCGGCGCTATTTCACTTGAGAATTCAACTGATTTGAAGAAAAATGGGTTTATGAGGGCTGCAAGAACAGACAAAGGTGTGCACGCAGCTGGGAACGTCATCAGTTGTAAGTTGATAATCGAAGATGCTGATATATTGAAGAAGATTAACGATAATATGCCGGACCAAATTAGAGTTTGGGGGATTGAAAGGGTGAACAAGGCCTTCGACTGCAGAAAAATGTGTTCTTCCAGAGTGTATGAGTATTTACTCCCTACCTACAGTCTCTTACCCCCCAAACCAAACACCATATTGAGCAACCAGTTAAAAGAAGCAGGAGAGAAGAACCCAGGATTTTATCGTCAAGATGAAGAGGGTGAAAAATGGTGGGAGGAGACTATGAAACAAGTCAATGATTTAAAGGAAAAGATCGGGTTGGACCTTGAAGTTACCGAAGTATTCCAGGAGCCACCAGAAGGAATCACCGAAGAATCAGAGAAAGAAAAATTGTATGACAATTCAGGTGAGATAACAGAGTACGGATCGAAGGTAAGGCAAGTGAAACAACTCGAAAATGGACGCAGAAGAGCATACGCCGTGTCGAATGAAAGATTGAACTTGTTCCGAGAAGCAATGAAGCAGTACGAAGGATCACATAATTTCCACAATTATACGGTTGGAAAACACTTCAAAGACCCCAGTGCCAGAAGATTTATGAAAGGCACTAGCGTCAGTGAACCCTTCACCATCAACCAGACCGAATGGGTAAGTATAAAAATACATGGACAATCTTTCATGTTGCACCAAATTAGAAAAATGATTGCTATGGCCGTCCTTTTGATCAGAACCGGTTGCCCAATCACCAGAATCACTCAGACGTTCTCATCTAACAACGTGAATATTCCCAAGGCCCCAGCCTTGGGATTGTTATTGGAATGTCCTGTGTACGAGAGTTATAACAGTCAGTTGGAGAAATTCGGTTACAATAAGATAGAGTTTCAGAAGTATAGTGAGGAGATGGACGAATTCAAGATGAAGTTTATTTATAACAGAATTTACGACGAAGAATTCAAAGAGAACTCATTCTATGGATTCTTCGGATTTGTTGACAATTTGAGAAACGAAGAGAAGGAGTTTAATGTGTTCCGTTTTTTGAGTCCTGAATTCAACAATGGAGTCTCTGAAGAGTCCAGTAAGAAAGAGGTGAAAGAAGAGAGATTCGACAATGTCGATTGATATGGGACCCTGTATAAAATAAAGAGTGTATCTGTAATTATTTGTTATACATGAATCTATTAGAACAATACACCCGTTGAACCACAGCACTCAAATGAAAATGCACACATGACCTGTTATATTAATGTGAAACTTGAAACACTCTTTGAAAAAACTGTATATCGCCGAAGCCAAACACTTACAACCAATTTGGGTTTTGCTTGACTTTATTCTTGTATGTTTGCTGCTGCTGCTGAAGTTGTTGCAACTGATCTACGTTGTAGTCATTAGTAACTTGTTGAGTACCTGTGGTAGCATTTAAGCCATGATGAGGCTGTTGTTGATTGACGGATGGTAATTGATTCTGCACTTGCTGGGGAACTTGCTGTGAAAATGGTTGTGATTGGCCTTGTGGAATCTGATCTTGTTGATCCTTCTTGTCATCATCTTTGACCAACTTTTGTTCCTTATGCTTCTCTTGTTGGAACTTGTATAAAGTCCAGTCGAATACATAATCATACCGGTAATTTTCTCTTTTGAAAAGATCTCTAAACAACTTTCTCAAAAAAGGGTAATCTGGCTTGTCTTCAAATCTTAGGCTCTTGATGTAATTCATGTAGTCTAAAAACTCTTTCGGTAAGTCCTTTGTTAAGATTTCGTTCGGAGTACTCATCTTCTTTTCCATGATACGATCGTATTTCTGTCTTTTGGTAGCAGCCTTCAAGCCTTGCCATGGCAATGAACCCCTACAGAAATAAATCAAGACATAACCCAAACTCTCCAAATCATCTCTTCTCAGCTGTTCGATACCCAAGTGAGTATTGACAGAAGCATATCTTGCAGTACCTGTCAAATTCTTATTTTCTCTGTATGGGATATGTAAATGAGTTCTTGGATCTCTATACTTTTTGGCCAAGCCAAAATCAATAACGTTGACCTGACTGCCTCTTCTACCGATACCCATTAAGAAATTGTCGGGTTTGATATCTCTGTGAATAAAACATCTGGCATGAATGTATTCAATTCGACAGATCAATTGATCTGCCAATAACAAAACTGTTTTGAAAGTAAATTTTCTATTACAGTAGTTGAATAAATCTTCCAATGAGGGACCCAACAAATCGATCACCATAGCGTTGTAATCACATTCGGTTCCATACCATCTGACAAAAGGTATACCAACACCACCACTAAGGGCTTTGTAAACTTTGGCCTCGTATTCTAACTGGGGATGTTTTGCCTTGACATTTTCCAATTTGATGGCAACTTCTTCCCCAGAGATGATATTAGTCCCCAAATAAATATCACCAAACGAACCACTTCCAATCTTTCTGCCGATTCTGTACTTCTTACCAACTCTCAAGTCCATGTTTGATCCGAATGGAATGGTGGTCAAAACAGAGATATGTTTGAATAGCTGGACACACAAGAAAATGTGTCAAAGCTTTTAATGAACAAGGATGCCCAAAAGCAGTCAAATATGTGGTTGATCTATTGAAATGATGATGAGCCGTCTAACCTTAATTCAATGTTCTGAAACAAGAAAATGACGTTTACAGGAATGAAAAGTAAGGGCTGATGGCTTGGATCAATCTTCAGGTGGAGAAGAATTTTTGGATGATAACACCAGGCTTTTAAAACAACTATACGAGTTAGTCGGAATGTGTAACAAAGGGAAAAATATAAAAAAACCACAATTTTGATATTGCCCTCACTCAAATTCGCTGAATCCTCCCTTTTCAAGTTTTACAAACAAAAAAATTTCTTTTTGGTCAAACTGCTTTTGCGGATTTGAAACCGCAAAATGAGGTGTAACGAATGTCGTTCCGCGACATGGGTTGAGAGTTAATTTGAGATGAGAATGCAGATGCACGGCTGGCATGGGCTGAGGGGCAGTTGATGTAGCAGTTTATGTAGCAGTTTATGTTGACGGCCACAGAATACCCGAACAAGTGGAAAAAATGTCATTATAGATAATTATAGTCACGTGTTGTTATTATTATACTCATGGTTGTTTTACTGGCCCCCTCGCCTTCTTTATTTCTGTTTTATTATTTCTGTTTTAGTAAGAAGTCAAAAGTATATTTGTTTGTTGGTACAGTTTAGACCGAATAGAATGCACACCTCTTTAATCAAGATTATGACACTGGACTAATCCAGATGGAGGTCTCCCACAATTCGCTCCTTCACAGTTAGAATTCGTAGGCCTCCATCTGCTTTATTGACGTCGCAGTGAAATAATTTTGATTATATATGCACAGGCACAACTCAGCCACAATGATGAGGTCTTGAACTTTTGGTGTGGTGTTATTCACAGCTGCAAAATCGCAGACCCTGCATCTAATAAAAGTACCACAGTGCCCTTGTGTAGGCACAGCTGCAGGCCGACTATTGGATGCCAATTGATGTAACCCCTCTATAAGATAAAAGGCACATTTTCTGTGTTGCTGATGTAAGTCATACAGGTTTGTTGTGAATTGCATCCTTCGAAATTTACATGTCCACACTAAATCAGGCGGTGCATCGCATCCTTGAATTCCTCAATCCGTGACCGGGTTTTTCTACCTAAAGTAACAGGGTTTTCTACCTAAAGTACGGGTTTATTCGCAAATAAACCACAGACCGAATAAGTAGAGTGGTGAGGAATGTTCAAGAATGCATGACCCTTGTTCTGTAACAAGGAAACTATTATACCTGAAACATATCGCATCACGGAGACACCGAAATTCCAGATAACAAGGGTGCGGGTGTCATCTCTACAAAAAAGATAAGATTATTACGTATTATTAATTATTAGGACTCTCACAATACATCACATATATACCAGTCATGTTTAGGCTTTACCAGTTTCGGATTTCTTGAACTTGTTCAAGAACTTGGTGAAGAATTTGTTCTTCTTTACTTCTTTTCCGGCAGTTTCTAATTCTTTCTTAGTATCATTGGTGGTTTCTTCAGCCTTGCCCTTAACATCTTCAATGGTCTCTTCGACTTTAGAAGCTTCACCAGTTTCTTCGACATCCTTAGCAGCAACTGGCTCTTCAACATCTTTAACAACAGCTTCAGCTGGTTCTTCAGCATCCTTGGCAGTTTCCTCAACTTCTTTAGGAGCGTCTTCAACAGGTTCTTCAATATCCTTAGTAACGGTTTCGTCACCGGGTGCAACAGTTTCCTCAGCCTTGGATTCTAATTCCTTAGGCGACTCATCTTTGTCTGAATCGATGATGAAGATCTTGGAAGCTCTTTTAACTCTGTCTTTAATACCCATTATTGCTTGTTTCTTGTTTATTGAAAGAAAATTTAAGGGAAATAAACAAACAAGGAAAAGGGAATTTGCAAGGGTTTAAATACAATTTTAGAAATGTGACACAAAACATAATTGTCTATTTACACGAATTTAACCAAACTAGGATTTTCGTCAAATGCAGAAAATCAATAACAAAAAAACTACGGTGGAAAGCAGGATAACACCGGTAAGGGCTAGAGACAGTTTCACAACTAACGGTAGGCGTCATCAAACAAATGGATATTTGGATTTTCCATTGTTTTCTAAACCTTATCCCATTTATTGTTACTCATTTTCCTAGTACTATTTTTTGCTGTAGCCGTGTTATAACAAATGAGCACTTCTCACACGACGCACCATATGCGTCAGGAGATTCTTTGGCACCGTGCTGCGCAATAAAATGCCCCATCACACTTTTTGATTAGTGCGATGGATTGTGTACTTTTGCAGCGAACCTTTGATATCGTCAAGTTGGATGCTGGCTGTTGCAATCCACACCTTAATATACCAGCCCATTTCACAATCTTCCCACCCGCACTGCAGCTGTTGTGTGCTTGTGCCCCCGTGTTGCCGCTTTTTTCATGGCGTTGACCCGGATTAGACGCGTCGTCCTGGTTTCATAGCCTGGATACAGGTGTACCATTGATGATTGTAAAGACAACTGGTGGAAATGTCGTGTTTTTAACCGAGTCAAATATGCCAATAAGATGTGAGATACATTTCCCGTTTGGGAAGTCTTCTTTTCAGTCGCGATTCTCGAATTGTGTAAACAACTTGTCTCGATAGATCGAATCTAAACTTCGAACATGCTAAAGACCCCGTTGCACGACACTACCAATCAGCATAAGACGAACCAGTATAAGACGAAGTCGGAGAGATCCGCTAAGGCCGTGTCTGGTATATCCAAGTCGCTTTCCAACATCACAAAATCAGTTTCCGGGAATGTGACAGGTAGAACTACAACCAAAACCAGTTCTAAAAGACAAAGCAAGATGTTCCTTCATACTGCCAATTTGAACCGACTCAATACCCCTGCTACCACATTGAAGCACTTCGAGATAGGGAAACCTTTGGGAAAGGGAAAATTGGGCAAGGTATATTGTGCGCTACACAAGGGTTCAGGCTTTGTGTGTGCTTTAAAGGTGATGGATTTAGCTCAGATAAAATCGGCAAATTTGGTTAAGAATTTGCAAAGGGAGATCGAAATCCAGTCCAGCTTGAGTCATAAGAACATTCTAAGGTGTTTCAACTATTTCAGAACCTCTGAAAAGGTGTACTTAATTCTCGAGTATTGCATTTATGGGGAGTTGTACCACCATCTTAAAGTCAGCAAGCGTTTTTCCAACCATTTGGCAAGTTATTACATCTACCAAATTACTTTGGCCTTGGAGTACTTGCACTCTAAGAATATTATCCACCGAGATCTCAAACCTGAAAATATATTGGTTGACTTTGATCATATTGTCAAGTTGTCAGATTTTGGCTGGTCCATTCAGCTCCAAAGTGAGCAAAATAATAAGAGGTCTACTATTTGCGGTACATTGGATTACTTGTCCCCTGAAATGATAAATTCTGTCAATTATGACTATAAGTCGGATGTTTGGTCCTTGGGGGTGTTGATATACGAATTATTGGTCGGAGTACCTCCTTTTGAGCATATTGACCGTAATGTCACATACAAGAGAATAGTCAAGTTGGATTATCTGTTTCCCAAATTTGTCAATGAGGATGCAAGGGATTTGATTACAAGCTTGTTGAAGTTGAATCCTGATGGTCGATTCTCCTTAAAACAGGTTTTGGAGCATCCCTGGATCACCAAAAATAAGAGCAATTGGCCTACCAAATAATTGGCTCTTGAATAATGAGTTACGACTGTAAAATAGAAACCGTAGATATTAATACACAAACAAGAAAAATTGGTCCCCCTAGAATTACTGATGAGCGGACACTGGGGTGTGCTGACCCTGGGGTTGTGCTTGGGATGCTTGTCGTTGTCTCAACAACATTTGTTGTTGCTGCATTTTCATCACCTGTTGTTGGAAAAGTTGCTGACTGGCGTAATTTTGCAGTGCCGTCATGGAAATTTCCTTAGATGGGGCTCTAACTTGATACATTTCACCCGTGATATTGGCACCATTTTGGGTAATGCTGTCGTTTTCCACTCTTTTGGAATCGACGTTCACTAAAGCACATCGGCCTTGTAATCCACCAATAGATCCACTGATAGCCTGATTGGCCAACGTAGTATCACCTCCTTGAGATGAGTTATTGTTGCTGTTGGAGTTGATGATCAAAGCATTGGCATAACTTTCTCTCATGTATAAGAATTTGTGTCTGTTCCGAACAGGTAAAATTACTTTCCGTTCCAAGGGAATGGGTTGATTTTTCGACAAACCTTCCAACACGAGGTAAGTTTCATCATCTGGGTCTAACACTCTGTTGGAAGCAGCATCGGGATTCATATCCGAGTTATTAAACTCTTCGTTCTCTCTCTTTTGTATAGCCAAAGCATTATTAGCAGCCAATTTGGCTTGGTTCCGTTTCTGATATTGCTGCAACAAAACATCGTACGGAGCACTCCGTCCAGGGACCATTCTTTTGGCCCCCATTGAATGGGTTTTGCAGGTCAATGACCTGGCACAGTACCCACCATTCGGTAAAGGGACACCACACTGCTTCTCCACGTCAACAGGCCCTTTATTTTTCACAGCCTTGGGTTGTTTGACTTGACTCTTCTTCTTCCTCTTGTCACTTGAGTCCTGTGCGGCAGCATTCGCAGCCTCCTTTTCCTTTTGTGTTTGTGACTTCTTATACTTCTTTTTAGGTCTACCTGTAGCAGCACTTATAGTAACCGACTCCCCGTCTTCATTTTTAAAATTCGAAGTGCTGGAGGGCGCAGGAGTCGAATTCCTACTATCCATGGAGCTGGTATCCATGTCCAACTTCTTTCTTTTCTTCATGGGTAAATCATCGTCTTCAAGTCTCTTCTTTTGTCTCATTTCTAAACACCTGGTATAATGCGTACCAATACTATCGGTTCCAATGGGACGATTGCAGTTTTTGCAGATCTTATACTTGATAGGCTTGACTAACGATGAGATAGGGGATGTAGCAGTAAATGAGGTATTAGGACTAAAACTTGAAAGGGAGCTTTGAAGTACTAATTTCTTATCCAAATAAACACCGAGGTCTTTCCAGACTATTGGCTTGCTATCTAACTTAAGAGAGTTAACCTGTTCTAGTTTAATCACTTGGGTTGATCTATTGGCCATTCTCTGGTGAGAACACTCTGGGGAAAGGTATTTGTGTTCAGTGTTCACTATTAATGGAGCAATCCCTGTTTTTTTGTTCCTGCTACGTTCGCCGCGCGAAGCTACGCCAACTGGCTGAACTACTGGCTCTTTTCGTTGTGGTTGCAAAATCTTGTGGAGCAAAAGGACGCAGTGTTTGAATTTACTTGTTCCAGTTGCTTGTTTTGTGCATAATCTTGTTTTAGGTTTCTTTTTTCACCTCAGGCTCCTCAACCCTTATAATACCCTCTACAGCGTAAACTCCACAAAAACTATAAAATCGCAGCCAGAAAAAAATTTTCCATTATAGTGATGATTTGTAATCTGTCTTGGGTGGTAATTACGCTATATCTTCTTGTAGGAGGAAGATTGACGCTTGTAATTGCAGCAGTGACATTACTGTATATCAAAAGTCTGTGGCAACCACAAAAACAGATAGAAACCACTTCTCCTGCCTCGAAAACCAGAGAGTCTCCCATATATGCAGTGGATTTTACTTCTAGCTTCACTCCTTCTACCACCACATATATCCCAAGGAAAAAGAGAACAAGAACAAAGAATCCAAAAGTGTTCAAGTCCAAGAAACCAGTCTCCAATACTGTACCTCTGCTCAACAGTGTGCAGTTGAACAAGTCCCAAATTTATATCTTTTACACGACATTAACTGGGTCATCTCAGAGAGTGGCTAATTCGTTACTTGAAAAGTTGTCATTAATGACCTTACCCAATACTCCAAAATTGGTGAGTTTGGATGATGATGTGGACGACTTGGAAGAGTACTTTTTAAAGATGCCTCCTGCACCAGAAGATTCCCAGAATTTGTATGTGATGGTTTTACCATCATATGAGACTGATTCTCCAATTGATTACTTTTTAGAACATTTAACAGATACCTACCAAGATTTCAGAGTTGATAAATATCCTTTGAGTCAGTTAGGATTTGCAGTCTTGGGTCTCGGTGACAGTGAGTCTTGGGGTGGAGACAAATTTTGTTACCAATCTAAATTGGCTGACAGATGGTTGGGTAAATTGGGAGCAAGACGAGTTTTTCCACGAGGTGAGATATGTATGAAGTTTGAAGGAGAACCGAAAGCTCAAGAATGGATTCAGAACTTTGGCACCATGCTCAATGATGATGAACCATTTATTATGCATGAAATTGAAGACAGTGACAACGAGGATCAAGGTAGCGAGGAAACTGATGATACGTTGGTGGATGTGGAAGACATGGGGGATGTTCTTCGTAAAGAGGGAATCAAAATTGGTAGTGACCTTGAAACAAAAGAAATGGTCAGTAAAAATTCACCCACCTACAAGAGCTTGACCAAACAGGGGTACACAATTGTAGGATCACATTCGGGAGTGAAGATCTGTAGATGGACTAAAAGTGCTTTGAGAGGTCGGGGATCATGTTACAAGTTCGCCTTCTATGGCATTAAGAGTCATCTTTGTATGGAGACTACGCCATCGCTTGCATGTTCAAATAAGTGTGTTTTTTGTTGGAGACATGGTACCAATCCGGTTGCCAAGCTGAACTGGAGATGGGTTTTAGATCCTCCTGATAAGGTTATGGAAGGTGCTTTACAAGGACATTACTCCAAAATTAAGCAAATGAGAGGAATTCCGGGGATTCAAATGGACCGGTTCCAAGAAGCATTTAAAGTAAAGCATTGTGCTCTTTCGTTAGTGGGAGAGCCTATTTTCTACCCTTATATCAATGAGTTTGTGGGAATGCTTCATGAACAACACATTTCGTCTTTTTTGGTGTGTAATGCCCAGCACCCCGACCAGTTAGCTGATTTACATAAGGTGACACAGCTATACGTTAGTATCGATGCTCCAAACAGAGAGGACTTGAGAAAGATTGATAGACCTTTGAATTCAGATTTCTGGGACCGAATGATGAAGTGTTTGGATGTGTTAAGAACAGTCCAAAGCCACCAACGTACAGTGTTCAGATTGACATTGGTGAAAGGATTCAATATGGATGAAATTAAAGGATACGCTGATATGGTTGAAAGAGCCCAACCTTCACAAATCGAAGTCAAAGGTGCCACTTTCTGTGGCTCATCTACAGGAAACGGTAACCCTTTGACCATGCAAAACATTCCCTTCTATGAAGAGTGTAAGATTTTCGTTGAGTCTTTAACTGCCGAATTAAATTCCCGAGGCCAGTCTTACCAAGTTGCAGCCGAGCACGCCCATTCTTGTTGCATATTGATTGCCCATACTAAATTCAAAATCAACGACAAATGGCACACTCATATCGATTACCCCAGATTCTTCGAGTTACTAGAGTCCGGAAAAGAGTTTGTTGATTTGGATTATGTCAAGGAAACTCCAAGTTGGGCTGTTTGGGGATCGGATGGTGCAGGGTTTAATCCTGATGATACCAAGTTCGATAGAAAGGCAGAAAAGTTGAAGAAGAAGTTGGAAAGAGAGGAACAACAACTCAAAGTTATGCTGATGACCTAACTATTTATTTATGTACAGTTATGACCATATTTATTTCATACACCATTAAACGACGCGAATTTTTCATCCAGTTCAAATAGTACAACATGAAGAAAATAGCATTTATTCATCCAGACTTGGGCATTGGAGGTGCAGAAAGGTTGGTTGTGGATGCGGCCATAGGCCTTAAAGACTTAAAAAATGATATCTCCATATATACCTCGCATTGTGATCCCACTCACTGCTTTGAAGAAGTCAAATCCTTGAATGTCAAAGTGTATGGGGATTTCCTTCCCACTCACTTACTCAAGAAATTCCATATACTATGTGCTATATTAAGGCAGTTTTACTTGGTGGTGAAAATGGTGCTTTTTGGAGAGGTCGAACAGTACGATTATTTTATAATCGACCAGTTATCTTTCTGCATTCCTATTCTTGTGTTATTTAAAAGACCTGATACAAGAATCTTATTTTATTGCCATTTCCCCGACCAATTATTGGCTACCCCCAGTGGAACTGTTAAGAAAATATACAGAGCCCCTTTTAACTGGTTAGAGGAATACACCACCAGTTTAAGTGACGTGACTGTGGTGAACTCTCAATTCACAAAAAGTGTGTTCCATTCCACATTCAGCATCAAGGTAGACCCTCAGGTCATTTACCCCTGTGTGGACATTGACCAAGCTCTTATAGAAACAGAAGAAGACAAGAAAGCCGATGCAGAGGTGAAGCAATTTTTCAAGGCTGGTGATCAGGAAGTGAAATACTTCTTATCGATTAACAGATTTGAACGGAAGAAGAATATAGAGTTGGCGATAAAATCATTCAAATTGTTGAAAGAACGAAACGAAACGACCGATTTCCCCAAGCTTGTGATTTCAGGAGGATTCGATCCTCGGGTGGCAGAGAATGTGGAGTATTTAAGCGAGTTGAACCAATTATGTGACTCCTACAACTTGAAAGCTTTCACAATAAGAGGAAAGCTTTTAATGATGCCTCCTTCTACAGATGTGTTATTCTTACCATCTATAAGAAGCGCGTTGAAGAATGCTTTATTGAAGAATGCTGTGGTGCTTCTTTATACCCCCAAAAACGAGCATTTTGGTATTGTGCCAGTGGAAAGCATGTTGTGTAAGACAATAGTGTTGGGGCCAGATAATGGCGGGCCCGTAGAATCAATTGTGGACTATAATGAGAACAAATTGAGTGCTACAGGGTTCAATGTTTCTCTCGTGCCAGAGCAATGGGCAAATACTATGGAACAAATCTTAAACTTTTCAACACAAGAGAAGCAAAGGATTGGGACTAATGGGCTTAAAATGGTGTTGAAGAAGTTCTCGAGACAAACCATGAGTCATATGTTCATTGATAGCTTGCTGAATGCGCATGATACGTACAAGGGCACGGGAATACGGTGTGCCCGAGTGTTGATGAGGAATTGGGGTTGGGTATTGGCTTTGATGTTTTCTGCGGTATTAAGAGTATACCGTAGTTGAGAGTTTTGGCAACCTTTGTTTTACGTGCTCAACGCCTCCATATATTATTTCATCTCCTTGAACATCTGTTTGAACGAATCCCACACATTTAATCTCTCCACCGGCCGTTGATTGACGACTTTCTGGTTATCAAACAAACTCAAGGGTCCTTGGCTTGTGGGCGAATAATAAGTAGTGTCCTGTGCCATTAAGCTCGGAAGAGCATCATAGCTGCGTTCCACACAGTTTAGTAGCTCTGCTTCTGCATTCAATTTGATTTTATGGAAGCTGGCCGACGGCGATTGGAGATTGTGGTCTCTGATATCCAGATTTATGAGGTTCACTTTCTCTGTAGTATATTTAAGGTGCTTTTTGCTCATCTCTTGCAATAAACTATCTTTAGAAGCAATACCATATAGCCTACAATGTGTCGTCAACAAGGTACCAAGGTTGTTCCGGAACTTCGATATAGTCACAGTTAAATTCTGTTGGCTCTCAACCCACGGAGGAAGAACATCCTGTTTATTTAACATCTCATTGATGAAGTAAGACGTGTCGGTGGAGTTGGCCAAATGGCTCTTGCTTAAAGGCTTGCCTCTGACTTTATCCATGTTTGGATCATTGAATTTGCCTGTGGTTAAATCTATCTTGGAATTGATTTTAGCAGAAGCCATCGTATTAACGAGGTTCAAGGTGGTTTGGGGATTCCCACTATTTATAAGCACTGCAGGCCCTAGTAGTCGCTCCTTGTACAATTCTCTGAAATTATCATGTATTTCCAATGTCTTGGTGTCTTTGTATTCCAAAGACGATTCTCTAGCAGATAAGATTCGTTTACTTTGGTTCTTTACCGGCTTGGGCTTAGGTTTGGAGTCAACTATCATTCGAAGACTGGAGTCCACTGTGGATTCTGTTCCAGACCATGGGGTGGCATTGGCTATGTCTTTGGCTTGCTTGTTATATTTTAACAATGGCTCCAGTTTTAGATAGTGAAGTTGAGAATCAAATTGGGAGTTGAACTTTGCTGCCTCTGATTTATTTAGTTTCTGGAGTAACTTGGGGTCGTTTTGAAGTTGGTGACTGATGAGCTCGTTGAATCTTGTGGTTATAGCTTTGGTGGAGGAAAACCGTCGGAATATCATGGTTCTCGAAAGAGATTTAATGCTCACTTTTGAAACATTATCACTACACACAAAAAGTATTAAAAGAGGGTATATAACATGCTAGGAGAAATAGCCTGTGGTCGAGATGTGCCTGGCCGAGTGTATTGCTGGGGACCCATGGAAAGCATGTAACTATCGGATCGAGGAAGCATGTAACTATCGGAAAAAGCATAAATGGTATGGAAACTATCGGATCAAGGAAAAGCATAAATAGTATTGAAATTGTAAGTAACCCGTGGGCTCTCGGGAAATATTGCCTCCTCCGTCATAACGCATAGAAGATCAACACACTGGAACCCAACACCAACGTCACCAAGATCATCAATTTGAAGAAAAAACAGTAGATGTCTTCTCTCTTTCCTCCTGCGGTTTGAATGAGTTGATTCTCAAGATCCACTTCACTAAGCTTTCTATTTCTGTTGGCATATGGGGTTGTGGACGATATGTCCTCGTCGTTCGACTTAACCGACGATATGGAGTAGGAGTAAGCCCGCTTTTCTTTCAAGCTGGAGCCAGATCTGGTCCTGTTATTGTTGCTAGTTGTGGAAGGGTTTACTATGATATCGGGGGGTACGGTGGTCGTATCTGATGCCCTTGTGTCGCTTGGAATGGAGTTCATCGTGTCTGATGGGATGTGACGTGTATCTGTTATGTTGTGTTAGTTGTGCAAAAAGACTTTTGTTTCATACTTTGCCTATTTTATATGAGAGCCGTTCACTCGGACACGACTTTAATTTCAATTAACAGCCCCATTTGGAACAGTCTCACCCCACATATGAAAGGCTTACCCAATAGTTTGGGTTTTTTTCTTTTGTGTAGTCACAATATGGTGTTGTGTGATCATCACATACTTCTATGCAGTCATTACACACTTTTGTGTAGTCATCCGGTACTCTCCTTGACTCACGGATTAGCACCTCTTGAACCTGTGCCTTAAATGTCGTGGACGTACCACCATTTAGCCAAGAGAACAATAAATCAGTATTGACCAGAACTTCCCCATACTAACACCGCAAAAACACAAGTCAATACAAAGAAAAGTTTCATAAAACAAATGAAAAGTATACGAAAAATACAGGAATTATACATGAAAATTATACAGTCCAAAAACCACTAGATGTCCAAGTACTTACCAGCCGAGGTGGGTAACACAAACGATGCCTTGTGTACCTTGCTGGAGTAGTATTTGAAGTACTTTGACTCGTCGTCCACACTTCTTAATGGCTCCGATAAAGTCTTAGATTTATCATTAGTTGCAACCAACAAGCCCAATTGACCCGAAGTATACGAAGGCATATAACATTGGCAATAGTTTACATTAGAAAACACCTCTTTGCACTTCGATACAAGCGACTTTAAGTAGTCAATGTTAAGCCAGATATTTTCACTACTTTGCATGATAACAATCCCATTATCATTCAAAGAGTTTTCAAGTAATTTGAAATAATTTGTTTGAAAAAACTCTTCTGCGGGTCCCTCAGGATCTGAAGAGTCCGTTATTATCACATCAAACTTCCCCGTGTTCTCTTTCAAGTATTTGAACCCGTCGTCGATGACAATGTTGATTTTGTCGTTCTCAAAGAGTTGTGACTGGGCCATATTGGGTAAGTATTTCTTACTCAAATTGATCACCATATCATCGATTTCCACCAATGTCACGCTCTCCACTGTCCCCAATTCAATATGCTTAGCCAATTCTCTCACAACTCCACAATCTCCTCCTCCTATAACCAACACTTTCTTGGGGTTGGGGTGTGACATTATGGGTACATGCGTAATAAGCTCTTGATAAACAAACTCATCTTTCTCGGTGCACTGGACTATGCCGTTCAACACCAACACGTTGCCAAAGCTAGACGACTTGAAGATCAAAATATCTTGAAACTCAGATTTAACATGATGCAATATTTCCACGATTTTCAATGAGAACGCCTGTCCTGGGAAACTGCTGGTGTTTATTTCATGAAACCAGTAATCCCCTCTCATTTCCGAGACAGAGTCGTGCTTAAATGTCTTCAAATCGATCATCTTACCCTGTATTTATATATTAAATATACTTTTATCGAAAATTTTTCTGACTTGTGCTTCGCAAAGCCTCATGAAAAACAGTATCAGTGAATGCTCAGGAGTCTGTAACAACAAGAGTAAAAGCGCAGAGAGGAGAATTCTCTGTATTCCATAGAATGTATGTGTTTCCGGCATTCAACGAGAGCTACAATAAGAGGAAACGAACGTATAAGTGTTGCCGAAAATGTCGTTCCAGAAGAGTTCGTTGTATTATTAAAGATACTGACTTTGAATCGACTGGGTGTGAAAACTGTCGAGATAAAAACATCATTTGTGACTTGATAAAGACGTCTACTGGTGTACTGGTCAATCAAGAAGCATCACATACGGTGCCTGGAGCTCCTGACTCGGATCTCGAGGCTGCACAGTCAGCTGACCAGACCCCAGAGGCTAAACGACAAAGACAAGAGATACAGGAGGACAAGAAGCAATACTTGTTCAAACCGATGGCGCCACAATTAAGACAGCTTCCACAAAATGTGCCCGAAATAGGGTATGGTATAATTCATAGCCCGTTTGCATACCAGCCAAATCCACTACCTCCAAACCAACTGCTGCACCAACTACCTCCAAACCAACTACCTCCAAACCAACTACCTCCAAACCAGCTACCTTTAAACCATATACCACACCAACTACCACCAGCACATCACAATATGGTGCCACCACAGGGCACGCCGGTCCAGCCCATCACAGTGGGCCTATTCCCTTCAATCCAGCTTTCGGGCCTTCCTCCACTACAATATGGTTCAACTATTCCTGAACACGCCATGTTCCCACAAAATGCCCAGGCACCACCCTTCAATACAGAGTTCTCATCCGGGGTAATTGCTGGTATGGTCCCGGGATACGATGATGGAAAACCAAGGTTAGCGTACCTGAACGGAAAGGATGCTCAATATACGATTAGAAAGGATGCACCAGGCGAGAAACATAACCACTTTAAGGATTCACAATTACACAGTTCTGGCCCATCAGAGGGAATTCTAGATGCCAATTTGTTGAAATCCAAATATGGCTTCAATATCTCCACCACCACACAGGAAACCACAAACAATAAAAAGACAGATCCACCAGATGGTGAAAGACATGTTATTCGAAGTCGGGTAACATACGAGTTTTTGAAGTCTATTCATGCGTTTACTCTCGAGGATCCCGATTTCAGAATCACTAAGCTGCAAGAGGAAAGCTTACTCACATTGTATTTCCGAGAAATCAATGATATACTCATGATGGTGGATGAGGAATCGTTTTGGTTCCACTACCAAAGTAAATCTGTTAGTAGCATTGTGATTTATGCAATTGTGTTGATTGTTCTCAAATTTGAACGGGCTAAACCCATTGTGACTGAAATAATAGGATCTGAAAATTATCTACAACAGTTAAATAATGCTGCATACAATTTGGAAAGAAAAATTCGCCAGATCTTATTGATTCTTCCGGAACTAGGTGATGAAGATAAATTGTCTAGAAGTGTCGTGTACTGTTTGCTCAGCACGAATTTTGGTTCTACCAAGTATGGAAATGAACAGAGCAGTCAAGATCTCCACAAAGCTATCGGATTAGCCATATCCTTAATGATACATATGCGTTATTTTCATGACAAAATCAGGAGTCAAGGCTTAGAAACTCAACTGAAATACTACACAAAGTTTTGGTGGACCTTGTACATTTTTGACAGATTTAATGGGTTCGTTAATTTGAAAGCATTTATGATAAAGAAAGAGGATTTCACTATCGAACAGCCCGAGGATGCAAAATTCAATGAATTGATTGCGGTTGCAAGACGATTGGAGGGGATTGTTCTTCTGATATATCAACCCAAAACTAATGAGGTATTTCGCAAAGTAAGAGAACATACCATGGAATTACAACAAGAGATCGATGAATATACCCTGAATAAACAAGAAAATACGGATTTGGATGAAAGGGTTGAACTGTTGAAATATATCATCAACAATTTGTCCATGATTATAGTGAACAATTTGACACTCCGGGTAACTGAAAAACTGCATAAATTCAGTCACACTCATGCAAACTGCTGTGTCAATGTTTTGGTAGAATTGGACAGGCTCCTGAAAACAGGAAGGATACTACATATCCCTATTGTCCCCAGTGTGTTATCCTTGTGCTTGTCAATAATGTTGAAGTACAAAATCAAAATAGTCTATTTGTACAAGTTGAGTAAACTTCGAACAAGAGCAGACTTGAACTTTCAAAGAATTGAATTATTCAACCTGATTTTCGATGAGTTATTTTCTGCTATTGTTAAGAATTTCAAGTGTTGGTGGTTTCTTCTGGAAATTGTTAACAATATGAAGTATTTGGTGAATGGATATGGAAAGAAAACGATCTCGCCCAACAGTTGCAAGTTAAGCTTATCGCAGATAAAGGAAATGTCACCCCTTAAAGACCTCGAGGACGGTACTCAGACTCAACCAGGAGCTTTGGACAAGCTTCGAATCAACTCATTGATACTGAAGGAGGAAATCGGTTTCGAACTTGAACCGTTTTCGACTCCTTCTCTTTATTCCGCTGCAATTGTCAAGTCCACCTTTTTAAGTGGGTCTGAGAAAGAATTGAGGGATAAGGGAATACCCACTGATATAGTGGACTATGATAGCAGACACGGAGGAGAGCCTGGTGTTCGGGATGCATTGGTTGATATGTTAAACGGTAATCTTGAGGTTAAAATGGTGAATCAAGCGAAAGACGAGAACAATTACCCATTTAACTCAAGGATTAGTACTCCTACTACATCGATCAGTGATGATATTCAAGATGACATGTTCGATTTACCAAGTGAGTTGCTAGAGGTTGAAAACAATAGATTGTTAAAGTATTTGGATAGTGATTTGTTCAATACCCCGAGATTGGCTGAGTTTGTGACGGACGATCCGAACTTGCGAGGACACTTCAGTGGGATGAATTGAGAGGGGAGTCAAGTCAGTGGCTTGAGAGGGTTGGAAGACCCTGTAGTTTCTTAGAAATGACTGGGAGTAGAATATGGGATAATATAGACGGTTTTTTTTACTGTTGCAGCCACTCTGGTGAAGCACAAACCCTCTATGGTGAACGTCGACTGAGGTGAATGCTGTAGACAAAATAGATAACATGACCTCTCTTTATGGTGGTTTATGTGGGTAACTCTACTACAATATCGTCAATTTATAAAGATATCATTAACGGTCCAAGTCAAGAATTGCCATGGCTCATAATATCTATTACCATTACAACAAAGCAAGGGATGGAAAAGCTACGTATGTGGTAAAGACACCACTCCTTATATACAGGTGGTTAAGGCGATTGTAAAAAAGTTGCAACAAGACATTTTCCCGAAAGATAAGAAATTTATAATGATAGTCCCAATGTGGTACGCTGCACGTAGAATAAACAAAGATACAGTGTGACTGAAACCACAAGAAAGCACAAACACCACCCCAAATTCGAGGCCCGGGTCCCTAAAGAATGGGGTATCATGTGTTTCGTGATTGCCCTTTCTGCTGTAGATAGAAAATAAGATTAGACGAGAATAAGGACCAACAACCCTTTTACTTTTTTTACCTTTTATAGGCCGAAATCAAGGGCCCTATATAACTGGGATGCCTTTATGGTTTCGACAACTTCAATACCGGAGATATTACACATGTGTCAAGTACAATTATAGCAGGTATAAGACCAATGATTTTCACACGACTGCACCCATGAAGTAGTATCTTGTTTCAATAGACGAGCCAATGAGAGCATATGCATTGTTTGGGCTGCGTGAGCGAACTGGGCCAAGAAAACACATATAACAATAGCATGCCGAGTCAATTACGATGGTTTTGGAGAACAAGTGCCGACATTCAGTCTATTCACGACACGCCTCGCGACAATTACCCTAATTGTTAGATTTCACGGTGTGAGAAAATTTTTCTTTTAAGTCGCCAGATATCTTAATATATTTGCTGACCAATTCAACACAGTGCCAAAACTCAAGTAAGACCGCTTAATTTCAAGTGCTACAACACCCTATATCTTACATCCCACCCGAGCCACTGAATTTTATTTGACAGCATCAAACATCGATTACACCTGTGTTTTTAAAGAGTAATCAGGGGCTAAAGAACTTCAACTGTTTTTGACTGTAAAAGCGCCTCCCGAACAATATGAATAAAGCGATACTATACGTTTTGAACCATCCGATGGTAAGGGTCTTCTTGACCATCTTATCGTACCTTGTGTACCCAATGCACAAGAGTAATAATGCCCAAAAACTTCTTGCCACTTCCTCAACGAAAAATTCGAAACGGTTGACCACCATCTATGATAATGACCCTAATGACACCTCCGACACCGACTCCATTGCTTCCAACCACTCCACATGCAGTTCCCCTGTCAATAAAAATAATTTATTTCCTTCAACCATTACCAACAATGTGTTTAGTAATCACTCATCTATCACACCATGTTCTACCGGTCTGAGTACTAAATTGTTACCTTTCAGGAATAATGAGGGTGAGATTGAATGGGCTTTTGCTGACGACGATGCATCCATCCATTCATTCAATACCCCCTTTAAACAAGAATTCCAGGGTTCAAATGAGATTTCTCCAACGATTTCGAATTCTAGTTCCAACAACGAGTCTATTCTATCAAACAATATGAATAATCAGTACCCCGTTAGCTACAATAAAAATGGCGGAGCTGAAAATGTGCATAGCCAGAGTGTTTCTGGTGGGCACACGCCAAGGTCACTTAACACTCCTTCTCCCCCATTATCGGCTGGAGATAATGATGAGGGAAAGGCCCACCAATGTCCACATTGCGAGGCCACCTTCAAGTTGAGAGGGTATCTTACTAGACACTTGAAGAAGCACTCGATCAAAAAAGCTTACAGTTGTCCATTCCACAAGTTTTCTGTCTATATTGATGAAAATAATATCACCCACAAATGTCATCCAAGTGGGGGATTTTCAAGAAGAGATACGTACAAGACGCACTTGAAGTCTAGACATTTCAAATATCCCAAAGGACTCAAAACCAAAGAAAGACCAAAGTCTAGTGGGAACTGTTCCATGTGCGGTGAATTCTTCCCTAATTCAGAAATCTGGTGTGAAATACATATTGAAGGGGGCGAATGTAAATTCTTACCTGCTGGGTTCAAAGGTAAGTCTAGAATCAAGAATAGATTGAAGAAGGAATTAAAGAAAAAGGGTTACGCCATCAATAACGATGAACCAATTGATTACTCCAAATTGGTCAATGAGGTTTCCAGGAGTAACCAGGATCTAGACTTGGATCTTGATATCTATACTGAATTTAACCAAAAGGATGACCTAAGCTCTCCATCATCAAGCGAATTAAGTCAGAGCCCGGCCTTTGATTCGCATGGGTTAAAAAGCACGTCACACGATACTTCTCCCCTTGAAAAAATGCAACTCCTTGCCCAACAAATGTCACAAACATTGCCCCAACCTGTACCGCCCCGTCCTACTCACATGGTACAATTACCATCTCAAGACCGTAGTGTTCCACAGATTCCCCAAACCTTCCATCCACAAGGAGTTCCACTAGGGGCTCCACAAATGGGTGAACAAGTGGTTGATTCTAAAGCGTACTTCCCAGAGCACTTTGACGAGGAGACTTTCTACTATAAGATCTTGGATTATGACGATGAGTTTTGCTTAGACGTTGACCAGTTAAATCACTTCAACGCTCCTGACCACGAAACTCATGCACCCAACAAGACGGCGTTTTTACAACAACAATACCAGGCTATGCAGCATCAGTTGCAAATGAACTTGATGATGTACCAACAGCAAAGGCAAAACCAGCATCCAGTGCAACATCATCCACAACACTTACAACATATACCAGCACAACCACAAGTCCAGGGCCACTTTCAAGGCTATGCTTATCCACCACCAGAAGGGTTTAATTCTATGAGCACAGGTTTTAATGGTGACGAAAACCATTTGGATCCATCGAACTTGCAACCTCAATATGTGCAATATTAAATACGTTTTATGTAATAAATGAGTTCTTAAGTAATTTTTCCATTCGTATAAATTCGGAACTAATCGTTCTTCAAACTTGCAGTCGCTGATGAAGTTTGCCCGGATGGCTACTTCTTGGCCCCTTACCTAATCGAATCTGTTTCAGAGACATCCATCAATAGTTCAATAACAATGGGTTTCACATTTCATTCATTAAGAGATCTGATGAGGAACTTGAAGCCTTGTCTACTCTCGGGGATATCCTTGGGGACGCGGGAATGAATTTGCATTCGTTCCAATATGAATACAACCACGTCCAAAACTTATCTGTTTACCTTGAAGATATCCATGGCCACAAAGTAAAGGATGTGCTGAAGAATAACGGTTCCTTCGTCCAGCATAATGGAACACATTTAGCAATACCTGTTCTTCACATATCACTGAAGTATGATTCCAGTCATCATGTCAAGATCAGGTTGCACGATCTCAATCCCACGGCTATCCACATGGAACTTGGCTATTTTGATTCTGGTTTGGTAAAAAGAGACGGACGTTATGAGGACGAATATTTCACCGATGGAGACGGTGTCTCATCATACTTTTGTATCAATGCAGGTGCCTATGATCCAGGCAATACTAGTAAATCAGCGGATTGGCTAGAAATTAGAGAAGATATTAAGTGTCACCAATCGGATGACACTAAACACAGTGGAATGTATACACAACTTTACGATAAAAACGCTGAAGGCACAATTTGCAGTGGAAGTTTGGCACCGTATACCTCATCGAAGAAAGGCGTCATCAATCATATGACAAGAAGCCCTGGTGGTATTGTTCACCAATGTGGAGACGTTTAAAGTCCAGTTTTGTATGCTCTTGTTAGAAGTTTGTATGAAAAAATCGTTGCGTCGACACTTTAAGTAATTAGCGTAGTCACGAGCGCAGATCATTGTTATGAGATGCCAAGTCTTCGTATATTGTTTGATTCGTTAACAAACCTTCTGCTCCTTGAATGAAACTACTCTTTGCTCGGGAAAGACAACTGGAAATTGTAAATTACCACGGTTACGGCAATCAATGCATGAACAAGAATAGCCAAAACTATTTGCCACCAGTTTGGAACCGGATTGTACTTGTGCATCTACCTCACATGTTCATTTCGCAAAGGGCTCACAAGAGTTCTTTCCGCGGAACAATATTGTGTAAGTGACAGGGAAGTCGACTATGAAATCTCAGATAGGCTAGAGGTCTTGTGGCTGAAACTCTCGAACTATAACAAGGTTCGCATAATACACAATAGAGGTGAAGATGAATTCAAAGCGGCTCCGACAGAAAGTCTCTACAAAGTGCAAGAAGAAATTGTGCATGAAACGATTTACTTACTATTTTCTTGTCTTGGGACGTCACCTCTGAGCACCCACTAAAGCACCAACAAAAACAGACACCAAACTGCACAAATACAAACCTAGATAACATTTGGTAGCAAGTTTACTCATCCTAGTCTTTTCCGTCTCTGAAAGCTCGTCGTTCTTTGGCCTTTCTTCGGGCGTAAATGGATTTTCCATTTTGATTTTTTTCTTAAGGGAGATTTGGATGTGATTTTATACTCAAGACCGGTTCCTTTTAATTGCGTTTCCAGAAAGTCCACCAAGAAGTCCAGTACAAAACGCAATCACTATCACTCCAATAGAAACAGGGACCAATAACTTGTAAAACTCGAGTTTTTTCTTCCTGTAGAGATCGGACTCGTGTGTTCCAAAGCTGTTATTAGTCATAAAATGTGTCGATAGGGAGGAAATTTATTAAGTAAAAGGGGATCTCATAAAATTGGACCGAGCCATTTTCAGGAGGCATATTTGCAAAAATTGGACTCCCGCTTTTTTAGACATATTGACACTCGCCGTATACGAGGAACAAGTTCGGAGCCCCGTTATTCGCAACTTCGCAAATCTCTAGGTATATGTGCGGTGCGCATTTATCTTCCAATTCAGCTTTATTTTTCTACAGTACCAGTACAACCAAAATCGTTGAGACTGGGGTGTAGTCATTTGTTGAATTCTGCACATTTACGCGATATAGGTCTTTGTATACGATATTTTCGTACAGAAACTTGGGATGATACGAAGGTTAGATCTGTCTTCATATGGTTAGTCCTGCAAAATTACACTCTATCTACAAAATAAGAAGTTTCAGGGCACATAGATGGGTTTCGATCGCATATGCTCCAGTAGATGTGAAATTCAGTTTAGGAAAGAATAAGCCAGAGTAGTGCAAGTTAGTTTCCACAAAAAATAACAACTTTCCTTATTACGAAAGCGCCTACCCCAAAGAAGCAACCGGGTGCATGCATGGTGAAGGTTAACACGAAACTCGAGATTGCGTGTCACTTGCGTTTCATGCCTATAATGGAACAGGTTCAGCTAGATCTTGGTAGTCCATGTAGTCGTGAACTTCTGTAGAAATGCGTTTCGATGTGTCGGATATACTTATTCACATGACCTGTAAGCTTATACATTTAAGGCAGGGGCAAAGATAAAACTTGGTTGAGTTCGGATATGTGTTTTGAAGTATTTACTCCTTTTCTGTCACTAGATAGTTCCGATATCCATGATCTCAGAAAGGCAATCCTTAAAAAATATAATGGCTTTTGGGATGGACGCACGAAAGGCCAACAAGAACAGCTATAAAAGTGTACCATATTCCCGCCTTGCACTTAAACTTGATCAATGATATCAATGAAGAAAATTCAATCAATTATGTGGGTTTAGCCAAAGATAAGATCAATGTCACTCTTTTTCTTTTTCTTCTTCTTGGTATGGGATTTCGGTTTACCCTTGCTAGATCTGCCAGTTACCTCGATATCCACTAGTGCAGTTTGTTTTCGTGTTTCTTCGGTGATTTCGTCTTGTTCTATTTTTCCTTTTTCTAGTCCTGTTCCCTGTATTTCTAGTCCTATTTCTTGTCCTATTTCTTGTCCTATTTCTTGTCCTATTTCTTGTCCTATTTCTTGTTCTATTTCTTGTCCTATTTCTTGTCCTATTTCTTGTCCTATTTCCTCGCCAAGATCTTCACCCATAACCTCTTTCTCCAGCTTCAAACTCCCTGTGTTAATTATAGTGTCCTTTTTTTCCTGTTTCACGAACTTCTCAAGAACCCCATGTATTCGGCTCAAACTCGCCACCAACACGAATCCCAAAGACATGAATTGCCCCAACTCAATCACACCGTAGAATTCACGAAGACATTTCGGAATAAGCCGCTTTTTGACCAACTTATCGATCACTATATAATCTTCACTAAGCAAGAAGTGTTTCAAGTGTCTTATTAACATGTGGAAATAATTCCACCAGACAGCAGGCCTATGCTGATTTTTGTTCCGGTGGTACACCAAGTGCAAGATTCTTACTTCATTCAACAAAATACTATGCTCTTCTTCAGAGAGTCGTAGTCCTTCTGTCTGCTTGTTAAGACCCATGTAGTTATTCCACATTCGCGATGAGGCAAAAAAAAAGACTATAACAATGACGATAATAGATCAAGTTAGACAGTTTCTAGTCAAATCGCAACCAGAAGAGGCGTTGGAACTCATGACACCCAAGTTATTGGAGAACCAATATGATGTGGGGTTTTTACAATTATATGGTGAAGTATTGTTGGAAAATAATGCGGTAGAGGAAGCGTATAACGTATTCACAAAAACCTGTGAAATGGATCCCACAGGAGAAAAAGGTGTTGAAAAGTTCTTGTACTTAGGACAGATAATTGGTGGAGCAGAAGGTATACTGTACTTGGACGTGGGATTGAAGCAATTGAATAAGTTGGACAAGAAGGATGCTAAAATCACTAAAAAGCTTTTGGAGGGTGTATTTGCAGAAATCGAGATCTGGATGACGGATTTGTGCATGGAGCCAGAAGCGGAGCTGAAATGTGATGAGTTGATCAAGTATGCGCTTGAATTGGATGACCAGAATCCAGAATCATATTCCTTACTTTCTTCAATCCGCATCAGTCAACAATCAAACCAAGAAGCCAAAGATGCATTAGAGAAATCTTGGAATCTATTCAAGGCAAAAAAACAACTGCTAGAAACAGAGTTAACAGATGACGAGTTAAATTTCGAATTCATCGACATGATTCAGCCATTGATGACCATCTGTAAGTTTGCTATAGAACTAGAACTATACGACTTATCCATTGAAGTGTGCCAAACCATTCAAGAGATTAACGATCAAATCCTAGAAGTGTACTATTACGAAACAATTTCCTATCTTTTCAAAGCCAAGCGGGAAAAATCTGCACAATCGGCTGAAGACTACAGAGAACTACCAAGTTCAGTTGTGGACCCAGACACAATACAAGAAGTGAAACTGATCTTGACCAATGCGTACAAATTGATGCAAACCTCTGATCAGTTTGACCCTGAGATTGCGGGATCAATCAACGACCTTTTAAATGAATTTGGGGGCCCAGTGATGTCAGAGTTGATGCCTGTGAGGATTGATGATAATGATGACGATTGGGAAGATGAAATCGCCGACAATTGAATACATATATACATATAAAAAGTTGGCTTTTTGGCCTTATATTGCAGCCTGGTACTCCCTTTTACCCAAAAAAGCATTATACTGATCGTATAACGATCCTACCGCTTTCCATCGGCGATGATATGGCTGCAAAATTTTCGCATAATTCTCAAAATTATAAAAGCTCTTCGGTGACTTCATGACTATTCCAAAACTAATGCATATAGCGTTCATGGTAATGGGTTGCGGCACCGTCCAGCTGGCATTCAACTGCGCCATGTAAAATAATATGTTTTTTGCTGCATTAACCGAGAAATGGTTCCTTTCAGATGTATGCAGCTCATTTAAAATTAGGATAGTGTTAACAATGCATCTGCTTAGTGAGTACACCGTAATAAATTTGTACTTATCAAGCTGTTGCTCAATATCCTCGATTGTGACATTATCAGATACATCAAATACTTTTTTGGGCCGGTCGGCTGCACATATAGACAACTCATCAGTTTCCAAAATTACCCGGTCTCTTGCTCGATAGCCATTTGATACAAAATCGTCCAAAGGTCTCACAAGCTTGATGAGTTTGAGAAGCTGTGGATTAGTTGGAGGCAACGACTCAATATTGTTGAAAGTCAACTCGTTTATCTTCAAGTTCTTGAAATGACTGTTGACTACAAGATTATTGATCTTGAAAAAATACAAACACCAGATAACGTTTCTTCTTTGGTCTATAACCTCATCGCTTAAGTTCAAATTGTCCTCGTTTAAACCCAACGATAATGCACATATTATGCTCTGGGATAAATCGGCAATTGAAGTATCTTTATGGCACTGGAACGTAGAACAATTGGTTTCTTTTAAAGACAAGAAAAATGAGCAGAGCAATTCCAAACCACAAGCTATTCCCGGAAGCAACTTTAAAGCTGTTCTCACTTTTACCTCCAAGTCATCTGTTAGCCTAATAATACTTTGATCGTAGTCATTATCACTGTAAAACTTCCTTAGTATCGGCTCACACATTTTGTCTCTAACTATGAACATCAATAACGCAAACACCAACACTGTGGGAGCCTCTTTGTTGTCAAACTCTTGCCAAAACGTGGCTTCATGGACCATGGGAAATATGCTATTAAACTTGACAAAATAAACTTTGAGTAGTGCTCTCAAGTCGTCATGACTGAGCTCAGGGGATGGTAAGCTGAATATACCCACGGTTTCCAAGAAATAGATGATGTACGACTTCAACAATGGATCCTCCTGCAATGTATAATCGATCCTTTTAGGTGGAAAGAACCTGGGAACCAATTGTGACAGCATGTGATAGTTATATTTGGCTCTCAAATAACTGCTTCTGGCGGCTGTGACGTTGAACATGTCGTCCCCATTTGATATATCAGGCATCATATTGAGGGGGATAACGATATGCGGATCGAGGTCCCTATACTCATTTTTCTTATCATTGAGGCCTTGATCTGGTGTCTGGGATTCGGGGGAAGTGGGGGAGGTCAGGACCAATTCTATTGACTCTCTGGACGTACTGGACGCCTTATCGGGGTGAGTTTTCTTTTGGGCAGGCTCCTCGATGCGGCTATCATTTATAGAAACAGCTCCTTCATTTATTGCCCCAGTCCCTTCATTTATCCCACCCCCTTCATTTATACTATCACCCGTTAAGCTGTTGGGTTCACTTCCGGTGTCAGTTTGAGTGGGAATAGGCTTTTTGGCTTGTGTTGTAGACTTTCCTTTGACTATTAAATCACATACAAGTGCATGCTGAAAACAATTTTCACACCCGTTGACCTCAAAATTATTCCTCAACTGACACTTGGTCCTCTTAGACCGACACTCGTCACAGCACAAGAACGTTCGTTTCCGCTTTTTATAGCTGTTATTGAATGCTGGAAACACATACATAATGTGTCAGCTAAAAGTTTCGCACTGGAGTTTAGACAACAGATGACTTCTAATCACAGGCCCACTTTGGAGAGTAAAAGAGGGAAGAAGAGACTGATAGCAGATACTATTGTACATTCTCGAGCCATTCAACAGCAAACAGAACTTAAATACAGAGCCGATGTCGCGCAATACGATATTGATGAAGAAGAGGTAAAAAGGTTTAATGCTCTGGTGAGAGCAGATACACAGATATGGTTGCTGAAAGAGGACGAGGCTGAAGGAACAGCAGAGGAAACACCGGTGGAAACACTGGACGAGCAGGGTCAGGAAGGCAGTCTTCAAACACGGGTCAATGTGACTTCCCAAAACTCATCCCAAGAAGAGTCCGATTCTGATTCTGATTCTGATTCTGATACAGAGGCACTACTAGCAGAACTACAGAAGATAAAACAAGAAAAACAAGAGAAGGATGAAAAAAAACTAGCGTCCAACCCGTTGTTGTCGTCCGAAAAGAAGGGCTGGAGAAACTCTGCCTTCAAGAAGCAGAGACCTCAGCCCAGCAAATCTGAGGAATTTACAACAGAGTCGTTAGAAACGGATTATCACAAGCAGTTCATGAAGAAGTTCATCCGATGATGGTGGTATTCATAGTATGAAAGAGAGACATAGTTGTCCAAAATACGGTTGTCAAAAATAATAAGTAATACAGAGTAACACACGAAGCTAATATACAAACACAGGGATGATATCACCGTAAATGAGCCTCAATCCCCTATGGACACCGATTCTATCTCAAGTCGTCTCCATAACTCAATCGGGCATCAAGATTGGCAATATCTTCTTTCAAGCTTGCTTCTTCAACCGTTTTCACCAACTCTTTGGTACACTTGGCAATATCAAAGGAGATTCCGGCTAACCTCTGCTTAAAAGACCTATCTGCAAACTCCAGATCTTTCTTTTCGGTTGATGGCTTAGATAACACACTCATTCTATGATGACAATCTTCTAAACTCTTGACAACCCAACTTCCATGTTCTTTCAATTGAGCATTTCTTGTTTGATTCATTGAAGTATTAGTAGCTTCCGTCATTTGGCTGATAACTTCAGTTATGGCTTTGGACTTCTCTCTCAAATCTCCTCTTGTAGCGTTGGGCTTTTTGATGGCTGTTAATAGGATTTGAATGGTGTTGATCACTTCAATGGTTTGATGCTCTAAATAAAGTAACACTTGGGTCAAGGTATTATCTGGGTCATCAATATCGAATAAGTCGACGTTAAAAGTGGCTGCAGCCATGGACTTTCTATATTCTTGTCTTTCTCTGGCTTTGCTTGTCTTTTCGTCTTCAAATGATGAAGCGTCTTCTTCAGACTCTTCTTGGGCTCCCTGTGACTCAATTTCTACTGGTTTAGCATTTGAGATCATCACATTCTTCTTTGAGACCCCATTTAAGGAGTTCAAGGCATCAGGGTTCTCATCTGGCTGACGCTTGGATATACTGTGTTCTTCGTCCTTGGCATGATTAACTTCTCGGGGAATTTCAGACTCTTCGTTTCGAACTGTGGTGTCAGAAGCGGAGGCGGATGGCACTCTTTCGGCCAACCGATCTCTAACAGATTGGAAAGACTTGCTGGGAGACACTTCAACATCACTTCCACTCTCCTTGGATGGAGTAGTCTCAGCTGTTGAAGTAAGAATTTCGTCGGCACTAGTGGTCTGCCTTCCACCATCAGAAGCTTCCTCTAAAACAGACAACTTGTCGTCCACTTGAGCTAAAGTTCCCAACTGAGTGGCCGGGCCTAATTGTCTTGGAGAATCTTCTTCATGGTTTTCTGATGACTGGTCAGTGAATCTGTCACGAATGCTCTGGAATAAACCTTTACTCTTTGAATTACTACGAGCGGCGGAAGCTCCGACGGCAGCAGCACCAACAGCACCAACAGCACCAACAGCAGCAGCAGCAGCCCCATAATTTTTAGTACTTAACACCGATTCTTCCTCTTTCGACCTCTCGATAGAAGCAGCTCCATGATTTTTAGTATTTAACGCCAATTCTTGCTCTTGCGACCTCTCAATAGCAGCATCTGTGGTGGCTTCTGCTTCTGCCAATGCAAGCTCAGAAGGCTTCTCAACATCTGAGCTTGTGGAACCAATTGATCCGACGCTAACATCAGGATCAAACCTCGTTACTTTGTTCAAATTTGGTGATCTTTTCATTTCTAACGAAGTCCTGTCCAATAAGAAACTACTGCCGTTTTGGGTAACCCCTGGTGAAGGACTTTCAAACTGTTTAACCTTATCCATGATGTTTGATCTGTTGGCTGACTTTGTTGGAGTGCCACTTGGTGATTGAGTTATGGTATTGTTCAACGAATCCGTCAGTCTCTCGAACTTTGAAGCCAACGCATTAAATTTTCTACCAACTGGCATATCTTTTGTAAAACTATCAACGGAAGCATTTGTCGAACCTCCAGTCTTCAACTTAGCTGCCATTCTTAACGGCCGTACTCCTACATCGATACCTTCTTCACTCTTTTCGTTGACCAAATCATAAGCTGAGCTGTTGTTACTGGTTATATTGGAAACATCAGGCTTTGAGTCTGCTTGTCGGGTAGAAACAGCATCCAGGGAAAATGAAGTGATGGATTTGTTGTTTGTAATCTTAGATTTTCCTACCAATTCACATGTTGCAAATACCACATCATTCACGGCCCTTTCTATTACTACCTTGGGTAGTAAGTTTGAATAGGTGGTGTAATATCTTGTTACTGTTAATAGATGACTGGTACAGTCCCTAAGTTGCACCGATAAATCATTGGAGTTCAAGTGGTTATCATCTCCACGGTTAGCAATTTCATTGGCCACTATGGATAATTTCGAAATCTTATCGAATAAGACGTCGCTATTGAAATCTTTGCCGTCTAAGTAAAGTAAGAAAGTTTCACAAATGGAATGCAATTGACTTACCAAGTCAATGGGTATTAACCCCTCAGATTTCACAAATCCTTTCAATTGGTTTTGGCTCAACAAGTTGGTGTTGAAATCTTTTATTAATTTTTCACTTCTTAAATCTTCATACTTTTGTTGCCATTTCAACACATCATTTCTTAATGGAATAAACGAGGACTTCTTCTCAGTCAATGGGGGAGCATCCAAACTAGTCAATTTTTCTAGTATAAGATTCATTTGGGAACTCAAGCCCACAGTTTTGGCATCAGTTGAATTGTTGAGTACACCATTAGTACCCAATTCCCTAGATAAGCTGTTTCCAAGACTATTTGACCTGCTGTGATCCTTCGAGAAGGCGTTTGCCGAATTCTTAAGAGATTGGTTCTCAAGTCTCAAAGCGGCATTAGAAGATTTAATTTGTTCGTGTTCTTTCAACAAGTCATTGTATTCTGTCTTGTCTTGCAATTGACGCACTTGAGATTCGTAATCTGCTTGTGTGGTTCCCCAGTCTTCTTGTTTTTTCGACATTTGGCGATTTACATCCCTAGTTTCATCAAGTTCTTGTTGAACCTTGTCAAAAGACTGTTTCAATTGATCAAACTCTATATTACGATCTTCCAACTTCTTCGTGAGATTATTGATAGTATTTTGGTGATCGAGAGAGCCATTGAGCTTCTCCAGAGACTGTATACCGCCTCCATTGTTCCCAGGTATTATCTCATTGAGCAGCCTGTTAACAGTTTTATCGTTATCATGTGCATATTTATCATCATCAATATCCTCTTCATCACTCGACCACGTAAGGTTAGCTTTATTTGGCACCACGGTTTTATTCGATATTCCAATTGTTTGGTTCAACATGTCGGAAGAATCTTTTGACACGTTGGATTCCTCGTGGTCGCTTATCACAGACTCTTTGGTGGTTTGAATTGGGAACTGTGCCACGTCCAAGTCTTTTTCTTGGGGATAACTGAAGCTACTGTTTTGGACAGTCTCCTTTTTCTCTTTTATTGGTTCAAGGTCTGGCTCTTGTGTCCTCTGTACTTCTGGTTCAATATGTAATTGCCTTCTCTCAATTTCATAGGCTATATCACCAACCAAATCTTTGAACCGATTCTGGGGTAACGAACTCAATTTCTGTCTTGCTTGATTCCTCATAGGATGGAAGGAGGATTTTGGCAATAAATAGTCAGGTTCACCTCTGGATTCGTCTATTCTCCTTCTTAATTCATCGTAAACATCAGTACTCAATTCTTTGAACTGGCCATCTGATAACTTGAGCAACTTTTGCAATTTTCTCGAGGATGGTTTGGGTTTGGAATTTCGGTCATCAGATATGTCTAAAAACTGCTTCAACACCTTATAATAAAGGGCTAAGGACTTCTCACTCATATTGACGTGTGGAATCAGTGAGGTATTAGACACTTAAATCTTTTAAAGATATCCACTCAATGCAATGGTAGTTGTACTTGTAAGCTCAATCAAGGTATAACTCTAGATTACAACAACTTTGTAAAGGGAGACGGCTATGTCTTATAAAAACAACAAATCCACAGAAATAGATCACAAAAAAATTTTCTCACTGATATTAAACACAGACGCATTTTGAAATGACAACAGAGAGGACGCGGTTGGGACACGACGGTTTTCATTTCATTTCGTACTGCAATCTTGGTATAATGGGGAACAACGAAAGGGTTACTGACTATGCATGACACAAGGCATATAAGGAGTGGGCCACAATACCATTGAAGTTTACCAAAGAAGTGAATAAATAATGGTAGTCACGCAAACTGATGCATTTAAGATGCCTAAATAAGCTGGAGAAAGACGTATGGAAAGGTGATGTGGTGTCATTTCGTCTTTGGTTTCGATTGATTTGCAATCGGCTGCAACAAATAAGGTTTGAGATTTATTGGAGAGGGATCGAAGAAGTAGGTACTACATGAATTGTTGTATCTTTTGAAATTGTGGATCCAACTCGCGTCCGGGTAACAACTCTGGAGAAGAGTTGAAGTGTATTAACACCCTTTAGAGGTGCTGTGGCAACACTGATAATATGCGTTTGTTTAGCAGCAGAGTATATACCAATGACAGCTGTTAAGCTCGTGACAAGTTTTGAGCCGGTCGCAACTGCCTCCCGTTCTTAGAATTATATTATCTAACTGCTATGTACATGATACTGTAGACAACGATGCATGCTATTTTCCTCACATCTCAGTTTGCTCCACTGTTTGCAGATCTGCTTCGATGATGTCCTTGGTTATACTTTCAACTGATGAGAGAACCTTGTCCTGTATGAACTGTTCGCATACATCTTTTCCATGGGTGAAATTAATGGCTCCAACAAGAGCATATATCATTTGTGCACTCACCTTTAACTCTCCGCTATTCTCAAAGTTTAATCCTTGGTTGTAACTGTTCCAAAACATTACGGAATTCAATTTATTGAGCTTGGCGAATATTCCCAATGATAAACGGCCTGAAAGTTCTTTGGAAATAGGTTGTCCCAAAATATCCAAATTCTTACCATTTACCGTCAATTTATTCACTTTTTCCGTCACCGATGGCCTGTCAATCACCAGCTTGGCAAAGTATAAGTTTAGTATTTTACTTCCCATAGCACTCAACTTTTCGTTATATGGTTTAATCCCATTGGCAAATGATTTATGAGTTATCACTTGTAACGCCAAATCATCACTTATCTGATATTTGTCGCTGAGGAATTCCTTTATGTATTTGATATTATTCAGACTCTTTTCATATTGGTGCCCTTCTTTACTAGTCAATAGTTCCACCGGATCTCTCTTTAATCCTGCTATTCTGGGTCCTTTATGTAGGTATACACTTCTGTTGAACACAGTTTTCCCTACAGAATTGGGCCCTGTCGCCGTCAACCGTTTCAATAAGGTATTCATGCCGTCACTGCTCTTTCAAAAGACCACTACTAGAACTTGCAATAACTCTTTGAAGTAGTGAAGAAAAAATTTTCAACGCTAGTGCGAGGTTTACAAACTGTCATACTGCACAAAACTTTACCAAAATTCTCAACTACTCATCTCATCTTAGACCAAAGACACCATGGACATTTTTCGTGTTTTAAGTAGAGGGGCTAGTATTAAGAAAAGTAAGCAGTACAGTACGGACTTTGCTTTGCCAAATGGTGCACAAAGAGATAAAGAATTGAAAAAAGAAGAGGCGTTAAGAAATGAGATCGAACGGGAAACAGACTTCTTTAGGACAAAGAAGCATATCATCCCAAAAATCGACACAAACACGAAAACCCCTGTGCTAGAAGAGGAGACACTTCCATTGAAGATTTCTAACCAGGAGGATGCTACAAAATTCAGAAAAGTGCATAAGTCGAAAGTTACAGGGCACGATATTCCTTTACCTATTGGATCATTCGAAGACTTAATCGCAAGGTTCCAAATTAACCAGAGACTCTTGGACAATATGATCAGTTCTGAGTTCATAGAACCCACTGCAATCCAAAGTGAGTCTATCCCAATCATATTGTCGAACAATGACTTGATTGCCTGTGCTCCAACTGGGTCAGGGAAGACATTGGCGTATTTGATTCCCATTTTACAAAAATATGGAACCAGCTCCCGACCTGTGACTAAGGCCCCCGGTATCAAGTGTTTGATAATAGCTCCCACAAACGAATTAATCAGTCAAATACATCAAAATCTTGACGTTTTAAGCAAGGGCTTGAACTTACGAACTAGCATTTTAACAAAACAATTGGCAAATAAGTTAGTGGAAAAGCAGGTTTCATGCGATAAGTATGACATTTTGGTGGCCACACCCCTCAGATTGATTGATCTTGTGAATAAAGAAGTCATTAGCTTGTCTACAGTACAGAATTTGATCATTGATGAAGCCGACAAATTGTTTGAGCAAGGCTTCTTGCAACAGACGGATGCAGTTTTGGCTAGTTTGACCAGCAAAAGCTTGCAAAAGACGGTGTTTTCCGCCACTATTCCTTCGGGAGTAGAAGAAATATGCCAGTCCATTATGATAAACCCATTAAGAGTGATTATTGGACATAAAGAGGCTGCAAGTAATACTATTGACCAGAAATTGGTGTTTACAGGAAACGAAGAAGGAAAGCTTTTAGCCATTCGGCAGTTAATTCAACAAAGTGAGTTCAAGCCACCGGTGATTATATTTTTGCAGTCGATAATAAGGGCTAAGGCTTTATTTCACGAGTTATTATATGATAAATTGAACGTGGATGTGATTCACGCCGAAAGGACCCCCAAACAAAGAGACGAGGTGATAAAACGCTTTAAAAATGGGGACATTTGGGTGTTAATCACCACAGATGTGTTGGCTAGAGGGGTTGATTTTAAAGGAGTGAATTTAGTTATAAATTACGATGTCCCCCAAAGTGCTCAAGCATACGTCCACAGAATTGGTAGAACTGGTAGGGGAGGTAAATCCGGTAAAGCAATAACTTTTTTCACCAAAGAAGATGATAAATTGATCCGGCCCATTGTAAATGTCATGAAGCAAAGTGGCTGTGAAGAAGGCTTCGCTAGTTGGATGGAAAATGTGGATAAGCTTTCAAAGAACAACAAAAAGTCGTTAAAAAAGAACCAAATTACCAGACAAGGCATCACCACGGTTCCCAAAGTGATAAGTAGAAAAAGGAAACAAAAGCATGAAATGATTGAAGGATCTAAAAGGAGAAAGGCTAAAGAACAAAAATCTTGAGTATATCACTTTGATGAATATATATACATACATAAAATACGTGAGTACTTCAAATATTTCACTCTTAAAAGTGATTCACATTATTGAAGTATATGGATTAGTACTATCTCTAGTGGTGGTGTTCTCCAGTACTTGGGTATCCAAAGAGGGATCTTCTACCAATAACTTCACCTAATGAGAAAAATGCTAATAATTGAACACCGTAAACTCCGGCTTTAACAGCAGTGGACTTGGAAGGAGAAAAGTTGAGGGCTTTGACCAAGAATTCCTTTTGTAAACTTGGAGTTTGAATAAACTTGAATGCATTTTTGTAAACTTGTTGAAATTGAGTTGTCGATGGAGGGGCCAAACCTTCCTTTTGGTAGACGATTTTTCCGACTTCTCCCGAGACCTTGGCCCAGTAGACGGCTTGGTTAGCGAATTGGGTGGTTTTGGCAACGGCGTTGTTGACCAATCCACTGGCTTTAGATACAATAGCTGACATTATTGATTTAGTGAAAAGTTGAAGAAAAATTTCACGCTATTCGCATAAAGGTTTGGACCAATAAAAAAAAGTGCGGGTATGACTTCCTGATTGGGCAGGTAGCTGCAAAAGGGATATACTACAACAGAACTTTAACAACCAGCTGCAAAGGTTTATTTAACAACACTCCAGAGTCAGGTAATGACGTAAATACTACAACAGGACTCCAAATCTATCAGGCCAGAGAACAGGAGCCACTAAAGTCCAGCCATAAAGAACAAAGCACACCCAGGAACTTATTATCTTGACCTCTGCCATAAAATAAGTTCTTCCCACTGGCACAAAGTCTCCCACCTCGTCTTGTTCGACATTCATGGTAAGTAGTGTGGCCACGTACTGAGTAGCCAAGAAGAAAATGATATGAAATAAGGCATAGTTGTATTTGACACTGGTTCTTTCCTCGTCGTTGTTCCCTTCATCTTCATTGTATAACGATAATTGGGTCAAAGCACTTTCCGGAAGAGACCCTTCTTCCACTGCTTGTTTTATTGCCTGGTATCTCATTTCGTTACGACCACTGGGTTCCGAACTAATGAATCCATCAGTGGACGAGTTCAACTCGGTGCTTTCTTCATCAAAAAAAGCAGAATTAGAAGCAGCTCTGGTGGTGGTATAAGCCATAGCCACAAACGTGAACATTGCCCCCAAAACAATGCTGGCGGTTCTTGTTCCTTTGGACCGGACCAAAGGATTGCAAAACTTGTCATCGGGTTCAGATGCAACTGCACTCATAACAAGGTATGTGCAATAAAATACTACCATTGAAGATTGGGCCAACCCAGCACGAGGGTTCGATTCTTGGATTGTTTGGTTGATAGACATGCCCGATATTATTATGGCAAATACCATGTTCATGGAAATAGCTGTTTTGTTCATGCTGCATCCTTTCCCAGCAAAATAAACAAACATTAGCACTGTAACAATAATACTAGCAACATACATCAATAAAGTACCACCAATTAATAATTTTTTCCAAAACCCTGCATTGTACTCCCCTTCACCCGTGAATTCTTCTAGCTCAATCTTCTCCAAACATGTTTCAGCCCACGCATGAGCAAAGTCCACTAATAATACTAAACCAATTCCTATAAATATGGTTGAGAATATTATAGCTATGTGGTTACCATAAAACACAAAAAAACTGTCTGGAATGAGAAGAAAATTGACAACCACGAATACTATGTATAACAAAGATTTCATTTTCCACCAGCCATTCTGGATAGCAGCTCTTGGATTAGTGGTAGACTTGACATTTACCAATAGAAGCGCCAAAATTAAATGAAGCACGCCCAATGCTAAATTGATTCGATGAACCGACACAAAGCTGATACACTGCCCTCCGTCAGTACCGCATTTGCTATTGATGAACCCAAATGTCGCTTTTTCAAGTTTATGAACTATGAAAGGCGATAATGCAATCCAGGATAAAAGTGAGTTCAATAATAAAAAGAAGGCATAGGTGATTCTGGTTAAAATCGAGGATTGGAATGTTCCTCCTATAGAAGAACAGAACGCCGAACACGCTGCCGCACCCACGCACGACGAGATGGATGTTATCATCGTGGAGGACGCTGCTATAGGGATCGAAACTAAGGCTCCCATGATATAATTAAACCAGTTCTGCGAAAAGTATGACTTCTTATCTGCGAGTTGAAAAGAGCATAAGGGAATTATGTATGCTATGCTACGTCTACGATCTTTTGAGTGTCTGAGCTCCGTCTCCTCTACCAGTTCTCTTGTCTCCGTTTTGTGTGCTACAGAAGTTCTCTCATCGCTTGTTTTCGTCTCTTATCCATACTGGACTTGATTCCGGTCTTCTTTGAGCCCCCAAACCACCCCCACACTTGCTTGAATTTGGAACTAGCCTTAGGAATCGTCGACACATCTTGTGCTCCATTCAAAGAGGACAAGTCAAACAAATTGGTTTGTAGATTTCTCACTTCATCAAATAAATCCTCTGGTTCTTCCTCTTCTGCGGCAGGAGAGTAGTTCTTGGCATCTATAAGGCTGAGCTTTACCATGAGATGAAAGCAGTAGTTGCCAATGGGCCTGACCACCAAGGAAATCGGCATGGGGAAGAACGTATGTAATGCAAATTGCTCGGATCTGTCACCCTTCATAACAACGGGTTCTAGATGGGAACTGTGGTTAGGATCCTTTTCCGTCTTCACCAACCGTTTTTTCTGACTTCTCTTTCTACTTAGTGAAAAAGGGAGTAGATAAGACTGTGACTCATTGATGCCTTCTCGGAAGTATCTCAAATATAACCAACTTATAATGAACCCATTCATGGCCAAATCAAAGGATATACGAAACTCTTCGCTAAGAAGCAGTAAAATAAACGTGGCCAGAAGTAGCAAGAACGGCAAATAATTGACCTTGATCCGCACATTGCCTTTAAAGAATATAAAGTAGTGGGAAGGGATTCTCTGTTTAATGGCAATCAAAAGACCCATAATCACCGTCATTGGTGTCACCACTACCGGTGGAACCACACTCAATTCGGCCCCGAAGCCCACATACACCGTGAATAGCACATATACCAACATATTCCCCACGAAAAGGTTGAGCAATACAAACTTGGTAAACTCTTTAACACCCCAGATGTTTTCCAAAAATCGTCCGAGGTAGAAAATGGTGATAAAACTCAAGGTGAAGCCGATAATATTCTCCTCTATGAAACCACACGTGATCACCACCCATGGACGTAGAAGTACGGGAGATTTGGTGGGGATAAATGTCAATAATGGAACATATAACTCATGAGGGTGTGGAATCTCACCTGTTTCTTCTGTGATGTTATTAACATCATGAGCCGTTTTCTTCTTGATCGACACCATGATGACGAAATACGTGTAGTATTTCAATGCGAAATTCAACACCGATAGCGATGTCAATGCCACCAAGAAGATACTTGTAACTTTAGGTACTTTCATTACAAGTATGACAGTTGTGCGATTTTATCTTTTTATCATTTGAAATGATGTTTAATTTACGGATGAAAGCCCCAAAAATGATGCTAACTACAACAAAAGCCTCCGGGAGGTTCATGTCATCTATCCCAGTGATAAAACGGCGGGCCACATTCAAAGACCTTCTTGGTTCGCCGGCTCTCAAAACCTTATTTTTAACTATAGTATTTGGCAGTACGGTGACGGAGTTGATGGCAAGAAAAAGGCAGATGGAGACGTTAAAGGAGGGACACGCAATCAAGGTTGAAGTTCTTGGAAATATAATAAGCAAATTGAGGGCAGGGGAAGGTGTGGATATACAAAAGGAGATGAGGGTGTTGCATCATACAGAAGTGGATATTGATGAGACCATAAAAGAGTTCTTATCCATTGTTGAAGAGCCGGTCCAGGAGCCGGTTGAAATGCCTATTCATGACAAGACTGCACCAGCTATTCAAGAAAAAAGTGCAGTTACACAAGAAAAAACCCATTCTGCTAAATTCTTATAACCTTTCATTAAACAATATTATACATACAACCTTAAAATTACACCAAAACCTACACACCCATTTTACGAATGGTTTTCCGGTGACTTTCGCCAGTTTCAAGAACCTTTCCTTCTTGTTGTAATCTCTTGATTGCTTCGGTAAGATCATTGTTCTCCACTCTAAGAGACGACTTTTCGTTGATCTTCACCGATAATTCGTTAAATCGGAGAACATTATTATTTTCTGTCAATAACGATAGAATTTCGTTACCCAAGTCCTCTTGAACTCTTCTTTGGGCACTGGTGGTACCGGTTTGAATCATATCCATGTCAATTCTACCAGTTATTGGATCGGTGGCATAGTCCTTGATAGCAGATTTGGTTAATCTCACTGCTTCTTTAACGTCAATTAACTGAACTTCAGGGGATAATCTCATCTTGGCATGGGCTTCGGATAATCTGATCATAGACTCAAGTTGTCTGGTGGTGGCAGTGACTCTTCTCTCTGAAGCTCTACTATCTTCACCCATTTTTCTCATTTCCACGTACGCCTTCACCAATTCGTTCTTAGCTTCAACTGTGATAACAGGGTGAATGTTCTCCTTGGCGTATTGAATGTAAGTGGTCAAGAATTCTACCGATAACACCACATTGTCGGTGACTTTATCTGGCATGTCTTCTAAGTACATGTTGGTCAAGTGTCTGGCCAACTGTCTATCGAGTCTTTCGTCGACTTTATCCAACATTAAGTACACCAAATCGAATCTTGAAAGTAATGGGGGTGGTAAGTCAATGTTGGAAGTAACCGGTAAGTTAGGATCGTATCTCGAATTAATAGGATTGGCAGATGCTAAAATTGAGGTTCGGGCATTTAAAGTAGTAATGATCCCGGCTTTGGCTACCGAGATCGTCTGTTGTTCCATGACTTCGTGTAAAACTGATCGAGTGGAATCTGACATTTTATCAAACTCATCAATACAACAAATACCTCCGTCAGATAACACCAATGCCCCACTTTCTAACACCAATTGTTTGGTGTCGATATCTCTGGTGATATAAGCTGTCAACCCCACAGCAGACGAACCTTTACCGGAAGTGTAGACTCCTCTAGGGGAAATTCTGTGAACATACTGCAATAATTGGGATTTAGAAGTAGATGGGTCTCCACATAACAAAATATTGATATCACCTCTGTATCTACCACCTTTTTTGAAGGTTTTATTGGTCCCTCCAAATAACTGTAACAATACACCCTTTTTCACATCATCCATTTCATAGATGGACGGGGCTAAAGACCGGGCCAAAACTTCATATAAATCATCTCTTTGACTGACTTCTTTGATCTTGGATACTTCTTCGACCGAAAGTCTTCTAACTTGTTCCACTTCTTGTTCTTTTTCACTGGCCTCTTGTTGCAAAGTGGAAGTATCAACTCCCAATCTCTTTTTGTCGATCTTCTTGATATGGACCACGTCCAAGTAAGTTTTGTACAAACTTTTCACAGCTCTCATTCTGGGGTTGGATCTAACCGGTAAACTTCTAAAGATCCCACATACTTCGACTCGGTCACCAGCTCTACAAGCATCAACCAAATCGTCGTAAACACACAAGTTAATAGAATGAGGGGTTTGTCCATCTGGTACCAAATCAGGAGTTTCTTGTAACTTAATCACTTGCTTATCGGCAAAAGATGATCTGTTGTGGATAATAGTCATGGAATTAGATTGTCCACAAACTTGTCTAGGACACTTTGAAGGTTCAGAAATAACTCCTCTATCGATTTCAACTGCAATGGTGTGATCACAAGCATTACATTTGAAAAATGCAACTTTCATGTCTGGAATAATAGCAGTAGCTCTCAAAATAAGACCTTTAACACTTACTAACTTATCAATATCATTGGGGTTCAATTCTCTCATACCTTTTTCGATTTGGTTGATGTTAAAAGGACGAACAGTGTAAACATTTGTTTCTATTTCATCGACATTGTTATTATTGGTATCGAATCCAGTATTATCCATAATCAAAGACACCATACAATCCTTGATGGTTTGATCCATGATGGGAATCACTTCCTGAGGGTAGTTCAATAACTGGTAGTATAACTTCCTGGTAGGGGGATAAGCCATCAAATTCTTAGCATCTAAGTTCAAATTAGTTAAACCAAGTTCTCTCATATTATTCAATTGTTGCACATAATGTAACTCGTTATCCTCATGAATAATGTCCCCTTCTTCTTGGATCCTTCTGTATTTATACTTGAACGACATCAAAAAGTCTCGGAAAGAATTAGAGCAGTCTTGGATAGACACATTTGTACCCCAGATAACTCTAACCGGTTCATCTTCTGTGTTTGATCCTTCAGAGTTGGGATGCGACGAGGGGTTCCGGGGATCTGATGACTGCGCCTGCCCTGCACCCACTTGTGATGGCGACTCAACAAACGTTCTTCTACGCATGGGGGAAGACACGCTATCTTGAAGATCACTTCTATTGTGTCTTCTAACGATTCGGTCGACTTCACTTGTCAACCGATCGCTTCTAACCCCCGAATTGGGAGCCCTATTGTTCTCGGACGTGTGATGGGCGGACGACGAAGAATAAAGTAAGGGAGAAGAAACGTCGCCGGTTCGTCTCTGTCTTTGACTAGACGGAGCAGCATTATCGGAACGGGGTTGAGATGAGGAAGAATGAAAGAATAATGGCGAGGAAGGCACCACTGGGTTCTGGGACTGCGATTGGGAAATCGATTCGCCTTGTTCTCTTGTGTCGCCTTGACCAGACGATTCCGGGTTGATTGGAGATGACATGAGTGGTGAAAAAAAAGGTGAGGTGCTGAGGATTTATATAGGCGACGCGTTTTTCTGCGCACAATTATATTTCCCAAAAGGGTTTAATTGGACGCGATCAATAGGAGGCAGGAAGTATATGAGGAATTCCTATACGGGACTGTTTTCCTAGTACGACGTTTGAATATCTTCATCCACCCATGTTTGTAACTTGTGTGTGTGGTAGCCACGACACTTCCAATAAAAGCCATTCACTTCCCAGGGCTTATTCCTCTTCTCTTCCCAAGTCTTTTTCCACTTCTCTCAAAAAGACTTCTCTCGAAACGTAAATGTGAGTTGTCGTCCGAGCCTTTTGTTTTGTGAACTGATGGCTGCGAATAAGTATCCTTTAAGATTTGGATTTCGAGGGGGTGTTTGCGCAGTGATGTACCTCAGAAACCAAGTCCTACCATTCTTCTAAATAGGTAATAACATGAAAAAAGCAATTTCTATGACCGTGCCAAAGTGTCGGAGTCTGTTCTGCTGTACACCCAGAATGTGTGTGGTTTTGATACTTTTGATTTTTTCACCTTGATGTTTTCACACTCCAACCCTTTTTGACCGATTTGTTTGCAACTCGCGATGTTTTGATTTATAACACAATGGAAAACACAATCTCCTTAAAACTAGGCCCACACACCCACCTCAAAGCCAAGGATGGTAACGTCTTGAATAAGCCCACCGCTCTTGTACTGACAAAAGCGAGAGCTAGATCTTTGAGCCCAGAAAGAATGGTTAAACCTGCAGATTCTGTGTCCCCCATCCGTCGAAGTGGTTCACCGGTTCGTAGACAACAGATTCAAGAAATAGAAAGCAAGTACAGGAACTTGAAAAGAAAAGCAGAACATGTAGATAGACTTGATGCGCCTGGTGCAGACGATAAAAATGTCAAATTCAACGAAGATGTACAATATTTCGAGACCACCAATTTGAGTTCAAAGTTGAAGGTTCAAAAGCTTGATGACAGGGGAGTGGAGGTCCTGATACAAGAGTTGGCTTTAAAAGTCGACAGCATTGCCCAGACACAAATTTTGATTTTAGAGAGGTTGGACAGGGTCCTCAAGCATTATGACGTGAATTGATCTGAGTTTATTGACGTAAGATTTATTGAGGTAAATCTATTGATCTAAAAGTCTATGGAATGCTTGGTTTGTTGTTCCTGGTGGTCGGGATGGTGCTGGTGCTGGTGCTGGAAGCTATTGTCTTCCTTGTCGTTTGAATCATCCTCCACCGGAATACCCCATTCTTCAATCTCAAACTTCTTCCTTCCATTCTTGAAAGCGAATTCTCCCTGATGGATTGTCATTGCACCTCGCTCACTCAACACTGGCAACTTTAGAATATGCACTAACCCATGCTGCACCTTACCTGGTTCATTTTTGTACGCTTTTTCGATCAATTGAGTCATGGCCTGGTTGAATGGCTGTAAATGAATAACTGAATCTGCCAAGTTTTCTATTATGGTTGTTAATGTCGATGATCTGGGGTACAAGTCGAGTGGTAAGGAGAATATCAAAGACACGTTGTTGTGGTGTTGCTTCAACAATGCCCTTAAACTGTGAAGAAAAGGAATAATGAAGGTTGATTGTGATAATGATGGAGGATAAAGTGAAGGAATCAAAAGATTTGGTATAATGATCCTAATTGTCTTGGATGAGTTAGCTCGAAGTTGTTGTTGTATAATACCGGATATGGTCAAGTTTAATCTCCGGTAATCATTTGTTACTTGGACAAATGATACCTCTTGTGCAGAAGGTAATGGTTTCATTCTTTCAGTAATATCAAATTGATGATTATAATTTTCGTTCACCTCAGACAAACTTTCCTCTGCTACCTTTTTATTTACGCCATACCTCCAAGCAATTTTCAAGTCTCTCTCCTGTGAGGCTTGTGCTAAATTAGATATATTGATTTTCGATTCGTTGTTGTGAATCAATGCCTTTTTCTTCTCTTTGGAAGAACCTTTATAAAGACCAGGTAACTCATTGAGCCATTCAGTCGATAACCCAATCACAATAACGTGGCAGTTAATCTCCTTGGAATCGTCAATACGATTGTGCATAAATCCTTGTGATGCAAAGCACCGTAAGAGTATGGATCCGAAATCAGTAGACCCCGACTCTTGTATGAGTAACGAATTTCCCAAGGGGAGTCCTTGATGACCCAATATTTTATCAAGATCTCCAGTTCCGGTGGATATTGTGGGTTGAGACGTCAAAATCGAAGGTCGTATACCCGGGTTATTGACCTCCACTGACTCGGTTTGTGGTTCGGGGGGTGCTGCTTGGCGCCCGAGAGCTTGTCTTCCGACTCCAGGTGTTCTTCCTAGACCAGCTGCTGGACGAGGGAGTCCGGTTGGTGTTCTTCCTGGTACACCAGATGGAGTGGATGCTCCGGGTACGGCAGGTCTGTTGGGGTTGCTTAATAGTTCACTTCTTTTCCGGAATGACATTGGAGATGAGGTTTTGAAAATAGAATAATGCGAAATTACCAGAGCTTATAGTCTGGGGAAGAAATCACCTCTAAGATACATGTGTGGTATAATACATACGGTGATGGCCTAAGCACCAGATTCGGTATTTTCTCCAATTGTGAGACTTTCTTGTTTCACTAAATCTTGAATCATCTCTTTTTCTGGTTGTTTACTCTCAATAGTGTTTTGTTCACCCAATTCTTGATTTAAAGTTCTCTTTATCCGGCCTAAAATCAATTCTTCCCTATCATACCAATTATGCTTCAGGCTCAAGTCAAAAGTATTTCCTAAATTGGCCAATAAAGCCTTTGCGTGTCCATACTTCTCTAAATCAAGCCATTCCTTTATAGATATAAGATACCAAATGGAGGATTTCCTGAACCTACTTAGTCCGTAATTGAAGTCGGTTGGGGGTTTGAGCTTGGAGGGATTGATATACACTGCCTCCTCTTCTGGTTTTTTTTCTGAGTCTTCTGTACCAAGGTCCACAAGACTCTCAGTGGAGCACTTACCAAAGACGTATCCTAACCTTTCATAAATAATGGCCTTGATGACTTGCAGCTTGTGATTTGAAGATGTCAAATGAGAATCAAATTCTTGAGATGCCTTCACCAAATACTTTTCCACTAGATCTATCCACCACCAGTACATTCTCGAAGTTGAACACATACACAATAATAGCTCCACCACAACCAACAATGTACGTAAATTGTATGTTTTGAGATTTAATCGAGATTTGTATGTGTAGGACAAGTTATCCAAATAAGGCTCTATGATATCGTGGCGGATTTTCCTTAATGTGTTCTTATCTGGAGGTGTAGTTTGGTTATTTATCACTTGAGTTTGAACTAGTAATAAGGATATAATGCACATTTCCTGCGCTGAAGCCACATATATCCATGCCCTATCATTGTTGTAATCCTTTTTGATGAAATCGTAGACTGAGTAACTATACTTGAAGTCTTTCAAGATCAACGACCAATCTGCCAATTTCTTGATTGCCTGTTCAGGAGAAGATCGGTGATAATAATTCTCTTGGGTATTGAAGGCAGAACTGTAGTTGGTGGTGGAAACATCATTGGAATTGGCGTTGTTGAAAAACTTTTTGGAAACACTGAAAAACCGGTTAGTGATAGACTTTTTGGGTGCTAATATTTGGTCGTCCCATATCCTTACTTTTCGTTCCATATGGGGGATTAAATGCTCTGTGATGAACCGGTTAACAGCAACTCGTAGCGACTGATCAATAGCTTTCGGTATAATGTAATGGTTCACATCTGATTTGAAACTCATCTGTTGCAAGTCTTCATCAATGGTGGAATTTTCGTTCGTATCGATTTTTATCGTCTCTGAGGATTCATCCTTGAATATAATGGGAACAAATGTGCAAGAAATCGATAAAGTTTTTCGTATGGATTCCTGAAAATCTGAAATATCTTGGGAACTGACTTTTGTCTCGTCAAACAATATGAGTGCATGGAAAAGAAGGTCATTTAACTGGAAGAATTTGGGAAATACACAGTTTCTGAAATCAGCGATTTTATTTCGTAAGAACTCAATTGAGTCACTACCATAGTCTATGATGAATATCTGGGCGATTGGATGATTGAACGTTTCGAACGGGACTATGGAATTGGAGGTGATGATTTTGTTGAAGAATTCCAAGTATAAATCAACGTTAGAATCGAAAGTGCTGTTTTTGAGTAGAAGTTCTAATGAAGATATACTGAATAGCTGTTGGAGGGACGAGGCACCCTTCACAGACGCCTTCGAGTTTGTGGATGATGATGACACAACCCTTGCCAACTGGTTACCCAGACTATTAGAATGGGTCACAGAACTAGCAACTTTTAAGGACAATAGTTCCGGTAAAGGAAAGTCAAATCTGATCGGAAAGCTTGGGTACGCCTTGGTAAGTAGCTGGCTATTGGTGATTTTGAACGACTGGTTGGGTGCAGGGTATTTGACATTGTTGCCATACGACTTCAACACCGATAAGATGGATGTGTCGATATGCAATATGGATTGTAGAAGGACATCTGCATTTTGTGACGATTCAACGGATACAAGCGGAGAATATATATGGTGTAATAAATATTGTCTGGATATATAGGGATCCGAGCCCTTGAATTCTATCATTCAGAACGCCTCTTATGATTTGTATAATCTTAAGGTGTTAATTTCGTTTCGCAGATGTGACGAGACAGGGGCCCAGTGCGCGCCCATTACGGCCACAGCACAAAAACGTGAAATCTCAACCATTTTGCTACGGTGCAAACTGAGATACTTCATACACTATGACTCGTGTTTGACCCTATTACATGGCCCGGTGTTGGTATCAAGGACAAAATATATACGTGTCCCTATCAATTGCATAACGGTGTCCGGGTAACTATATTGGATCAGAATTTCCTCATGTGGAATAAAAGTAAATACCTAGACGAGTGGCTTTGGTACCTGAATAACTAACAAAATCATGACAACTGTGATGTACCACCCATACACCATAAATCGCACAAAAAATCCACCGTTTAAATATCCACCGTTTAAATATGAAATACATGTTCGCAAATATCACCCTCTTGTTTTCCCACGAGGTCTTTACCACAAAAGACACTAAGGGAAGACGATGAAAATGGCAAGATCCGATGATACTGCCGAACTCTTAAAAAAACATCCCCCACGTTAACACATACATTCCAATTTCCAACATCTCTGCTGGCTCCTACTGGCACTCTAAATGCGGCCATCTCTCGAAAACTTTTGTTTTGTCGCTCCTTTAAATTTGATATCTCGTCTAAAAAAAACTAATAGAAAATCAACAATCGCTGTTGTCCTTAGAACAGAACTCACTATCGTTTATTCGCTTCCAGTTGAAAACAGCAGTCGGTTCCTTACCCCCAAACACCTGGTTATAGACGGTTTTTGCATTTATTGAGTGAGGTAGTGGACATAAATTTAATAGCACGGCTCAACTTTCAGAGTCAATTCTATACAATGTTAGTCAATATTTTACGACCTTTGTTGGTCCTCATATTCATAGGAGGCACCCTTGCTGCTGACACTATTGATCACCCTGAACTCAACTTCAAAAAGATAGGCGGGAAACTAACGATATTGGGCTCCTTTAACTCAATTTCTTTTTATTCACACACAAATGATTCATCTTCATTATCTTTAACCCCCGTGAAGCAGGATCCACAACCAAACAAGTTGTTTCTACGAGATTCCAAGAAAGACACGGTGGAAAACTTTGCTACTGTGAATGGAGAACTTTCCAGTGTACAAGCATTGGGAGAAACCACTGTTTTGATCAACGGTGACTTTAGCGAGTTCAACAACGTATCATGCCATCCGCCAATCATATACAACTTAACTGACCGCCTGACGACAAATTTGTTCTCGGGTTCAAGTATCAATGCCAAAAGGGAAGATCTTCCTACTCTTGACGGGCAAGTGAAGACTACTTATGTGGATGGTGACTTAATTTACATGGGAGGAAATTTCACCTACGGAAATTCTTCGGGGGCTTTGATATACAATCTGAAGACCAAAGAGATCATCGAATTACCATTCAAAGGATTTGGGGAAAACTCTACTATTGAAGCTATTACCAAAATCGCTTCTAATGATAAAGATCTGGGATCTATAGTATTTGGAGGAAGATTCGACACCTTGGGTATACCAGATTTGTTGCTTCATAACATTTCCTACTTGAATGCCACAAAAAACGATACAAATTCCACAAACACTTCGCTTACAACCGCAGAGCAGAAAATAGCCTTGAAGAATGGAGATTTTACTGATATTAACGGTGACGGCTCAAATCCGGCAAATTTGGTTTGTCCTTCGACTTCTGCCTTGTGGGCTCCACAAAGTGGCGCTGGTGGACAATGGTTGGTTGAGTTACCAAAAGGCATGAAAGGAATAACCCCCACAAAGGTTCGTCTTTACGTTCCTGAGGGTGATGATTCTATCAACTTGTTCAGGATATACACATACCCCAATACTGGTATCATGAACCTCACTTTCATCGATCCTGTCACCAACGAACTTCTGTACTGTGATGCGTGGTGCCCCTTATCCACCTTGTCACAATTATCGGACTCCACCTCAAATAACCTTGAGGAAATAGATGATTTGAACGTGGACGACGTATTCATAGGTGAAGAAGATGGAACATTTTCAATGTATTATGACCCCTCGACTCAAACCAAGACATTGTCATACGCGAAGAACTTTCAAGAGTTTGCTTTCGAAAATGAGGTGGGGATTGATCAAATAGGGTTGACGGTGATATCATGGCACGGTGATAAAGGAGCCATTGCTGGCCTTGAGTTGTACACCAACCAAATTTATGTCTACAGTAATAGTACCTTGAACGAAGCAAACTGTGGCGAAGATCCAGACAAGATGAACACATTCGATATCGATGAGGGCGACTTCACGAGCGTGTCCACATATAAATCCGGCTTAAACACTGATTATAGTGTCTCCACTGGTACCAATGGGAAAATTACCATGTACCCCAACATAACGTATTCCGGTGACTATTCCGTCATAATATTGACTCCTGGGTGTCTTGCCGATGATAGTTGCGACTTGAGATCCATAGTTAATGTCACTATGTATGATACGGAGGGTAGCGTCTTGGAAACCAAACAGATTTACCAGAATAATGACTATGACAAATTTGATTACTTGTTCTATGGGCATTTGGAAGGCTCCACCTTGAGTCAAGGACAGAACAGAATCGAAATGGCATTTGAAAGCTCCATTATTCCAGATACTTCGGAGCCATGGATGGTTGTGGATAAGATACGAGCGGATATCGTTGAATTGGATGACTATTACGATAGAAATTCCACCAACCAAACAAAAAGTCATAATAGTACTGAATTTGAGTTGGTTGAATTGAAATTGAATGGGCTCTTTGAGTACTCCTTGGCTAATTTCAGTTATTTCGACGAATCCCTTATTTATGGAGAATCCAAGAAAGAAATCTCGCCATACAACCAGTTTGTTGGAAATTCCACCATCAATGTGTTAAGCTCCCAGTTGTCGAACCTGTCAGAGACGACGCAATTCAATCTGGGTTCCGATTCATTATTAATCTTGGGTAACTTTGAATCCAATTCAACTAACTTCACCTTGAGTAACGATAATATTATTCGCTTAAAATTGGAACTGTATAATTCAACATCCAATTTTTCCGTTTCCGAAATACAGAAGAGATTTGAAGATTCTTTGAGTTTTGATCTAGAACTGGATGACATTTTTGATACCGAATTAGAAGACTTTGACACCACAGCATATGTTAGCCTCGAGAAGAGAGCGGACTCCACTTTATTTGGTGCAACATTCAACAACTCCGTTACAAGAATAGCCAATTACTACGATACTCAAGTTTTACTTGGACGCTTCAGTATGAATAATGACGGAGATTCTTCTGTCAAAATAATTGACCTTTCCAACAAGAATAAGTCGACCGATGAGGCAAATAACTTTGTTATTTACTCAGATTCTGAATTCTTCAGTTTTGGTAATGATTACATTGATGAAACGTTTGACACATTCACTAACATCACAGTTGCATCTACAGAATTTTTCGTGTTCTCCAATGAAGGGACAACTAAAACCTGGGACAATACAAATAAAGCGTGGATTGTGGATGCAAACAGGCAGCTTAACATCACACAGGCCCTTAAATTACCGGACGGCAGAGAAATCATCAGTGGCTCGTCATTCAGTATCATGGATTCGTATCTTTACAACCAGGCATACGTTGGCAGTAATGATGATATCGAAAATGGCACATTTTCCCAGTACTACATTGACATGGACAATGGTGTCTTTACCAACGGTTATTATATCAATTCCACTACCAGTGTTATTGGAGGTAAATTCACAACCAATGGTGAGGACAAAGTGAGTGACATTGGGTTTGTTTCCACTAATAAGAACTTTACTTCCTTACAGGACAAGTTCACGTCTTTTGATAATTTCACACTCCAAAACTTGTATGTGGACACCGAAGAGACCTATTTGGTTATTGGGTATAATGGAAGTGTTGAGGTGCATGACAACTTATTATCCGGAGGAATCATCATTTACGACTTGCAAAAGAATGAATTTACAGACTTCCAACCAGCAGAATTGTCCGCATCCGACTTTTTGGCCATCAATTCTATTGTCTTGTACAACGATGCAGGAAAATTACTTGTTGGAGGTCAGTTTGACAATGCTGGGTCCTTAGATTGTACGAATTTGTGCATTTACGATGTGAAGAATACCAGATGGGAATCGCCAAATGTTGAGGTTTCAGGAGAAGTAACAGACATCAAGTTCTATACTACTGAACAGGTCTTGATCACAGGAGACACAGAGGATAAATTTGTTACTTACAACATTGAGAAGGATGAAAGTAAGGGGATCAGTTCATTGAAGAATGGTTTGACTTCAAGTGATGTTATAAAACAACTTGTTATGACCGACGATAGGTATAATCAAGATTTGGACGGAAGGTTCGTATCGGTTGGGCACGGGTTCATAAAAGGGTACGACGGGAAAGAGTGGAATGCCATCACTGGAATTCAATTCGATAACGACACCACTTTAACCGACATCAAACTTTTGGTATTGGAAGAGTCAGATTCTGACAACAACGAAACGTATTTCGATAATGATAAGGCTTTAATCGTCAGTGGAAGGTATTCCTTGGAAGGCTATGGGCTCGTCAATGTGGCATTATATAATGGTAAAAACTGGATACCCTTGGCCTACACTGCTAGTAGCAGCAGTCAATTAGGGGACGTGAACCGGATTTTGGTGGAAGATCAGTTTAGATACTTGTCATCTTTAGATGTTGAAAAAGACCCACTGGGATTGAGTGCCGGTAAAGTTGTGGGTATTTCTTTAGCTTGTGCTTTAGGATCAACCCTTCTCCTTAGTTTGTTATACATCATTCCTTATCTTGCATTGTTCAGACGCAAGGACGTGGAAACTAAGGAGAGGATTGGGGAAAAGGAGATGATGGATGCCGTCAACCCTGAAGATTTATTTCATGAGATTGATTTACAAAGACATCATTAAAAGTAGATAGAATGTAATGTACGATAACAGAACACGCTCTAGTTTGTCTAAATAAGTAATAAATACGGTCCCAAGCCGGAACCAAAGCAAAGCAGGATCAAAACTTGTCGCACAAGTCCTCAAGGTCTTCTAGTGATTCGTAATGCTTGAATAATTCTACCAACTTTTCATTCTCTAATACCGCTTCCGGGGTCAACAATTCACTTCTTTCAACCATCGTTCTAGGAGGCACGGTGACTCTGCCTAATTTGAAAACGTACTTGGTGACTCCAATAGCCACAACTCGCTTATCTTTTGACTTGACGAATTTGGTGATGACAAACAACCATTTATCATCCCAAGCACCAATTCTAGAAGTGATTTGGTATCTTTCAAACACTTTCAACTCCTTCTTGAAGGTGCATTCGACTGTGGCCACCGGAACAAATAACTGGTTAGACAAGGACGCCTTTTTGAAATCTTTATAGTCGTTGTCCACGTAAGACATGAATCCTTTTTGCAACACCTGACAAAGAAGTTTTAATCTGGCAAAGTCCATATCGGAAAAATAGGTGGAATTGGACTTGTGAAAAAACATATCATACTCCATTGGTGACACGTATGAATCATAGGTGACTGGTTCAAATACTGCCAATGGTCCTTTTTTATCTACTGTTATACCAAAAGTATTCTTCTTTCCGAGCTTCTTATATTTCCGTCTCTGAAAAACAAGGGCCCGTAAAATACCGGAGTAGAACTTGTAAAGATAAGCAAAGGGAATGGATTTATAATTGGTAATGGCCACAATAGCCAACAACACCTTCAAAGCACTTACCATTTGTGTATTTTTGGGAGTGTCGGGTGTCGGTCAAAATTTTATGTCCGGATTGATGAGAATTGTGCGTGCCGTCGGCAAATGCTTTGACCCAGATATAAGGTCTGAAATCCCATTTTTAAGGTTTCGCCGATGCTTGCATTGCTGCGATAAGCCAACGTGTGGTTGATGCTAGTACCGGTGTACGTTGAATCCACAAGACACGATCATGATACTGTCAAAGTTACACAAGGATGATGCGGTGGCTCAATTGGCAGAGCTTTTGACTCCAAATCAAAGGGTTGCAGGTTCAAGTCCTGTCCGTGTCACACCTTTTCTTTTTTTTCGAAACAAAGATGTATTAATGAATGTGTTGCAGCACCAATCGCAAACTGTATATACCCTTCAGATGAACCTTTAGTGTGGTACTTCTGCTGTTTGACAAACAAAACGCATCTACTGCTTGTTTGCAACCATTTGGCGTGTCCATACCGAATCCGCAGTGACACGAACTCCTGATCGAGAGTGGAAGAAAACTGGAAAAAACAACGAGTAACGTCTATTATTGTTAATTGATCGATCCAAATTGTAATGGTTGTGTTGGCAGCAAGTATATGTACCAGAGGAGGCAAAGCTCTCTTGAGCAGACAATTCAGGGATGTCACAAAAGATCAAATCACCAGCTTGTTGTCGAACTTTCCCAGTTTGATTTCCAATTCTTCCGCTCAACACACCACGGTGGAAGATGGTAGCATTAGATACGTGTATCAGCCTTTAGAAGAATTCTATGTGGTGTTGTTGACAAACAAACATTCAAACATCTTACAGGATATCGACACCTTACACTTGTTTGTAAGCACCATCAGTAACCTTTTGAGGACCATTGACGAAAGAGAGATCTTTGATAGTGCATTTGAAATCTTGAGCTCTTTCGATGAAATCATCAATAATGGTTACAAAGAAAACTTGACGTTATCTCAAGTACAAAATTTCTTGGAAATGGACTCTCATGAAGAGAAGATCCAGGAAATCATTGAAAAGAATAAAGAAATGGAGGCTAATGAAGAAAGAAAGAGGAAGGCAAAGGAGATTCAAAGAAAGGAATTGGCTAGAAAAAATATGGAAACACAATTCAGTAAGCCTTACGGGTTTGAAGAAACTTCTAATGGTTACAATGGGACTGGAAATTTGGCCCCTACGTATCAGGCTTCAACAATAAATGAAACTATCGAAACACCTCAATATTCCAAGCCATTGGCTTCTAGATCTGGTGGATTGCAATTGGGTAAGAAACCACTCAATAGACCTGAAAGTCATCAGCCATTGTTGTTCAATGGAGCTAGAAACTTGACTCCAGTTGCAAACCCGGGTGTTGCTGGTTCCGGAAGTGGAATTTCAAGTACTGGTTCTACACCACAACCAACTGCTCCAAAAGTGACTAATAATGGTATATTAGTTACCCTTAACGAGAAGTTCAACGCTCAATTACAAAGAGATGGGTCTATTTTGTCTACCGAAGTCAAGGGTGATTTACAATTGAGAATCAACAATGAAGAATTAAGCCATTGCAAAATTATATTGAAAACAGCTACTGATCACAAAGAAGTACAGTACAAGACACATCCCAACGTGGACCGGAATTTGTTCCTGCAGCAACTGATTATTGGATTGAAGGATTCTAACAAATCTTTTCCCTCCAACGATCAAAGTTTAGGAGTTTTGAGATGGAGATGTGTCGGGAAAAATGATGAAACAAAGTATTTACCAATACTAATCACCATTTGGTGCAGTGTGAATGATAACTCTATAGATGTCACGGTGGAATACGAATTGACATCGGAGTTTATTGAAAATAACATCACTAATACCGAAATGTCAGACATTAAAATCATATTACCAATCCAAGATGCTGAAATCAGCTTGAAAGATGACGTAGACGTCGACGCTATTGATTTCACCATTGAAGAAGTGGGTACAGTATTCAATATTTCCAATATTTCCGTCGATAATCCACAAGGATCCTTTGAGTTCACTATTGATAACGTTGTTGACGAAGATTCGTTATTTCCCATGGATTTGCACTTCAACATAGAACTTGAAAATTACACGGATAGTGATAACTGTTTCGGTAAGGTACAAGTACTTGACATTGTATCGACGGGCGAAGAAGAATCGTTACCGTTTGATTTACGTGGTACCTTAATCACGGAATCTTACCAAATAGTTTAATTGTTTAGTCTAAATACATATAATGGTCCTGTAATTATACTATAACAGAAACGCCCGATAATGCAATGGAGAAGTTAACCTTCAAATCATACTCCTGGTTGAGTGCGTTCAACTTAAGTAGTATGGAGGCTCGGGGATCAAATGTACCATCACTTTCTTTGACATGATTTATTATGATGTTCAATCCTTCCAAAGGGTACTCTTGATTGGTTCTACTGGAGCAGCAATCTCTAAGATTACATAATTCTTTCATCAAATAGTTGGGGTTCAAGTGTCCATATAATTTATGCTCAAAACATGCAGTATTCGAACATTCCAACACGATTGTTTTAAGTGTTCCATCCACAATTAAGGAGCTTATTTCCACCCATATCAATGCGTTCAAGTTCAAATTGGATATATAATCACTTTCAAAATCACCAAAAATAAGTATATTCTGGTCATCAGGAATATAGTTGATAAGAAATGCGGAGGACACATATGTGGTAGAATCGGCTTCTTGATAAGAACCTCTGAAATTCTCATTAATGGCAATCGAACCATGACGTTTGCTTTTGGTGAGTTTCCCATGACTAAGTTTGAACATCTTTACGCAAAAATCTTTAGTAATAGGAGTGGGATCATTAAAGTCCACCACATTGAATTTTAAGATATCAAATTCTTGCATATTAGGCCATATGATCCCATTAAAGATATGTGTGTTCAAAGCATTGATTGTCTCGGAGTTCCCAAATATCTCCTTATTATTATCTTGTGTGAAATTGGGGGAGTTAAGCACCAAAGAATAAATATGATCAAGATGTGGGTGTGAAATTAAGTAATTTTTCACATACTTAAAAATGCTAGTAGATAACTCATATGGAGATTTATTTCGATCCAAATTGAGAAATGGATTGGTTATGGGGATATTATGGGAAACATAGTGCAGTACAGTGTTAGAACTGCCGTAAAGGTCCAAAAGGCTTGACCCCGAAGTGGAGCCCAGCTCCAAAGTGGGTTTATGAACACTGTTAAATATGATATCAGACAACTTTGCAAGACCAGCTCCAGCGTCGACACATAATAATTGGGTGAAAGATTCAGTTTCAATGATTTCTTTATAAGACACGGCAACAGGTTTCACCAATATACAGCAATTAGAGCCTTCAATAGGACCACCACTACTGCCCAAGAATGTGAGTTCAAACGACATTATTGAAAAACGTTACCACTGTGCAACTATAAATAGTAAGGCCCCACGAACCGCAGAATGTTGGGGATCCTGCTCTTTTTAAAGAAATAGAATAATGTGAAAAAAATAATAATCCAACTTTAAAGTTAAATCACCTGCATATGCGTGGAAGAAGTTTTTATTTACGTGCCAAAATGCTATGGAACGAAGGGAAAACAATGGGTTTATTTTATGTTGATTTCCTTACGGTGATTTTGGACAGAGTCTCAAGGCACTGATACTCATTTGGGGAATACTGGGCACAGGCATCATGAAACAACGAATAAATATACCCGGGTTTGTGAGACTGGTTATTTTGAAGACTTCTTACTGTGGTTTGTGGTGGAGTGCGCACCTCTATACTCTGGATGTCGCAGAATCCGTAATGGTGCGTTATGAACTCAATCCCCCTTTATCGGACGTAAGTTTAGCAAGGAGTGCAGTATACGATGGTCCATCTTCGGAGTACGTGTTACATCTTTGACATCTACCTGCACTTCCTTCGGAGTACGTTATGCCTTCTACATCCTGCACGTCCGTTCCCTTTCTACCACCCTCTCACAGGTTTGATGGCACAAGTAACTACTTAGATCAGGACATTGTGAGCCACTCGCTGATGCAGTGTGCACTCCAACAAATGAGTATATATCCACACACACTTCGCCGATGTAACACTTTGCTGATGTAACATGCTGATGTAACACTTCGCTGATGTAACACTGCACATGTTGTATTAGTGCCTGTTAGTTTCCCAATTCGAGATATCTCTCATGTTGAGAGCCACGGCGAGAGCACAGTGTTGGATGTGGTGGCCTGCACTCCAGCTACTGCCACCACTAACCGGACAAATGCCACCATTAAGCAGGCTATTCGAATCGAAAAACCGTACAATATTCATTCGTCTAGTTGGCTATTTCGGTGACCTGCCAAGATCATGCAGCCACAGAACAACATTCTTCAATTTATTCTTTCCATCATGCATGGGAAATAACACGCAATGATGTAATCAGCAAGATACAACAGCGCCTGAAAACTGGTTTGTAGCCGAAATTACCATTAACCGTACTACTTCTACTCCTATTTTATGTTCCAGTGCGCAATCCCATTGCTTACGTTAATGGGACGTTTACTTTACATTCGCATGCTGGCTATCACACGAGTTGTAACCCTGGCACCAAACTTTGGCTGCAAGGAAAAGGTACAAAAGCTCAAAGCAATGAACGAACTGACATGATAAAAACTCTTGATTCCTGACGCGACATTATTACCGACTGAAGACTCAAATTGTTAATCAAAGTGTTACTCCAGGTATTGGTAATAGAAAATTGCTGGGTTAGGAGACGACAATTCATTGCCAATTACGTTAATTTGAGAGGGTGAATAGCAGTGTTATAGAAATCAGGGAACGCAATGAACATCACAATTGTGTCGTAGCTTCTGAACAACGCTATTAAAGTTATTGGTTTTGCGACATCCGTATTGTGGAGGTGCATACTTGGACAAGAAACAACTGTATCTCACCGTCGATGATTTCATTGGATTATCAGGCCGCTTTGGCCCTATTGAGCGTGGAAAATTGCTTTTTTAAGGTTCGCCTTGTTTTCTAGAAACAAGTTTCAGGTTTCTAGTGCATGCAGAGAACAGTTGCGGAGATACGTAGGCACATTGGGGAAAAAGCCAATTGTGTTTTAGTTGTCAGGAAGGGTTTATTCGGAGAAGTGTAATTAAACTACAAAGTTGACTACATAATTTTACCAGGGCTTTTGGAGTGACAAATGCCGGAGCACGGCTTTTGTTAAACGAATACGTAAATTTAGAACTCGTCAAAGTACCACACCGAATGGGCACACGTAAGCTGAGTGTGTATTTATTACGTAACCGGCGCCATCGCAACTGTGCAATTGCTCTAGGCACACTTTAGGGATGACAACTATGTTGTTGAGCATTAGGGCTTTTATTGGAGCGTATCATAATTGCTTACTACCATAACCCGTGATATCTTTGGCGAATTCCCAGCTTTGATTTGTCACCTGCACATTTTTCTCATACTCAATACCATCTTGAGTTACGGTTACTAAAGTGAAACTTTCACCCGATCTGGCATCTCTGTAGAATAATACCCGCATACTATCCATTATAGCCTTTTTGGCTTGCTCCACCGTTACTTTGGTATAATCCTCATCGTATGGAATTAACTGCCTTAACAAAGGTACGGCCAAGTACGAGCCAAATCCAGTGGCCAAAGTAGACGATCCATATGTCACTCCTAATAAATCAATATATTTCAAGAATGGACTTCTATCTTCACTGTAACCCCCAACTATTATAGCATTCCATAATGGGTCCATTTTCGATCTTCTATTGTATAAAACCTTACTCAAGAACTCGTGTACGTGGGGAGCTTTCAAGTTATTGGAAGCGTCTGCATTATCATAAACTTCTTCTTCTGTCTCCAATTCTTCCAAGATTCTTTGAATTTGCTGGAAATCTGATATATCTCCACTAACCCCCACCACCGTTTCTTTTCCCACTTTGATCAATCTTTCAAGATTATTGAATCTTAATAACGAGCCATATGAACCCAAATTATCTGCTGCCATGACAATTCCATCCTTGAACTTGATCCCCAATACCGAAGTTCCAGTAATTATGGGCGACTGAGTGTTCATTTTAGGAAACTTTTGCGAGGCCATTTGTCCGTCGAATGTCTCACTGTTGTTGGCTTTGGCAATTGCATGATTATAAGTGCCGTATGTTTGGTCATTCGGTCTGCCCCATTGGAATGGATCGTGGTTCATGGTGTTTGAGTGGCAATTTAATAAGAAAGGTGAGCGCGAGAAAATAGACCGTCGTGCGTGAACCAGTAATGCTTGTCCACCTAGGATCTCGGGTACAGAGGGTGAAGAGGATGCGAGTAGATATGCTGCTAGTCGAATACACCACATGCTACTACTAGCCATACTAGGTCGTGTGCCGACCGGACTTTCTCGTTATAAGGTGTATATTTGTTGCTGCTCAAAACACAACTTCGGCTCCTCCACTGATAATGTTTTCCATCTCTTCGTCTTTTGCAACTTTGTATCTGAATCTTGCTGGTAACTGGCTTCTAGAGAAATACTCTCCCTCTTTAGCTTCTATGGGATTGGCGTTGAAAAATGGAGTAGCACTTGGTTTTAAACCGTTCGGAGCTAATGGATGTACACTGCCTACCGATCCTGTAATAGTTAGTGAAAAGTTCGATGCAATAGAAGCACTTTATACATACCTGCATGTTTGTGAGGACCACCGACGAATTTGATCAACGGAATATGCTTAAGTAACGGTTGTGTAACTCTCATGATGTTTTAGTATTGAATATTATTGGATAAAAAATTTGACCCCGGAGCGCGAACTTTTATGTCTGTGGAATAGATCGCAGAAACCGGGGGTAGTTAGTAGGGTAAAAATGAGGTCCACAATCAAGGAAATAGCAGTCCCCTCTTCTGTCACAGACTCTGTGTATTTACTTTTTTTTTGTGGTTATTTGCGACACAAATATATTTTATTAGCTTGGTAAGTAATTGGGTGCAAAAAATGCTATTACGGTTGCCAGTGGAGGTTTTACACATGGTGTTACTCATTATGGTGGGGCAAAAAGGTGAAATTGGCCTTGGAGTTACCTGTAAATATCTTCTGGAAGAATACAGGAAAATCAGGTACCTATATAGACCAGTTACTACAAGTGACCCTCCCAGTAGCCAATTGGCCGTGTGTTACTTAAAACACTTGAATTTAGTCAATCTTCCCAAAAGATGCCTTCGTCTTCCTCACATGGCCAGACTTAGAGTATTGACGGTTGAGATAACACATAACGTTCACTGGAAAATCCTACAACACTTGCCCAGCACTTTGCAACACATGAAATTGAATATCACCACTTTCCATGTCAGCAGCAGGCTTGTAGAAGAACTCAAGATGAGCCCAGTGGAATTGAACACTCTTGCCATAGAATGCAGCAAAGTGGTACAAAAAAGACTACAAACTGTTTTGGCAGGGACATCCCTTGCTGAGTTTTATATTGACAAATTGGTGTACCGCAATTTCGACATTCTTGGTCAATTATTGTACAAGGTAGTGTTACACTTTAAAACGTCATTATTACTTGTTCAGGTCAGAAATGTCGACCTATATTTGATTTTTGAGAACAATCATGCTATTTGCTTTCCCAGGCTAAAACTTTTGCTTTTTGATAACTGTTCCTTGACGAACTTGCATACATGGCTCCGGAAGTTGAGCGTTTTCAACATTCGGACTTCAACCCCTTTATTCTACACACTAGTTGACTACCTCGAGAGACGAATTCTCACCTCGACATCCACAAACAGTGGTAACTGGTCCACTTTGCCTTTTAATGAAGGGGAGATAAGGAGGATAAAAAGCCATTTGGGAGTATAATTTATGGTACAGTATAGGCGGAGGGAAAAGGTTTTCCCTACTACGTCTCATACAAAGATTACTCCAAGCTACATGAATGGCGACGTCTAAGATTTATACACTTTTTCCTTTGATAAAGTGATGTTCTGGTGTTACGCCAAACGGAAATTTGGTCGATCACCTACAACCTAAAATTCCCGTGAGAAAATAAGACATCAATCATGAGTGATAAGTTAACCAAGACCATCCTCCGTTTTCAAAGTAGAATCGACACTGGAAGCTTCTACGAAGCCCACCAGACATTGCGAACAATTGTAAACAGATATGTCAAATCTAAACAATACACGGAATCCATTGATCTTTTATACCAAGGATCAATAATTTTAGCAAAAAATAAAGAATACACCAGTGCCGGTGATTTAATGATATATTTGATCGAAGTCTTGAAGGAAAGTGATACCACCATCAATAGTGGTGATATAAAACAGAAGATCATTGAGTTGATCAATTATATTCCCAATGATAGTTCTGTTTTACCAGATATATCCAAACTAATCATCGACTGGTCAAAGACTGACACAAATAAGTTTGGAGATGCCGATTTGCATAGCTTATTCGGAATCAAATTCTTGGGGTCTTTGGCGTCTGCGTCTGAAGATAAGGCCAAAGTGTTCGGGGTTGGAGAATACCATTGTATATTTGGGAATATCAATTCGCTAAATGCTTATATTGATTTTCTTGTTGAAATGAGTTCATTTAATTCCGGTATAGACCCAGGAGAATACCTATTGAGAGCTGTTATCAACTATTCATATCTCAAGAACTTGGAGTTTGTGAAATTGAGTATAGATAAGTTTATCAAGAAATTGAGTCAAAAAGACCACCAGCTAGTGGAAAACGTCTCCTTCTTCAAACAGTACAAATTGTTGAATTTTTCACAATTGTTGTATTATACTTTGGTAAAGAAGGATAGCGGGAACAAATTCTTAAGGTTGTATGATACTTACAAACCCCAATTAACCGAATCGGGCTTGTTGGGTCCCATAGAACATTTGGGAAAGTTTTACTTCAATTTAAAGCTTGGAAACCAAAATCAAGATAACAACATGTTTGCCAATCTTATGGGAGGATTACTCAAATAGGAGTGAGTGTTCGAAACGTCATGGGATTAAAGAGAATCAAACATTTCTGCAAACATTCTGGCCAAATGAGTCAGTAGTCGTCATGACCAACATCGGTATCTTCGTCCTTTAATATACAAGACAGATTCAAAGCCTCCACCAACTCGGGTCGTTTGGCCTTCAAGAGCTCGTGCTTGGCTTCACTATAAGTGCACCATCTTCTGCCTCTCTTATTCAGCTCCGGCCATTCGGTATGTAAAATATCCACTATCATCTCGTAGAAATGAAACTCACTTTTAGGCACCGTTTTCTGAGGATTAAAATCTCCTTTAACAACGGGTGCTTTGTCCCCTCTGCTATCGTAAACTACTGGCAACTTCTCTTGTATCTTGCCCTCACACCCCGCTTCTTCCCATGTCTCCCGCACCGCACTGACAACATAGTCATCTCCTTCGTCCAATTCTATGCCTCCTTTGGGAAATATCCATTTATTGGTGTTATAAGACGACAGAATCATGATCACCTTATCTTTTGTTTGATTTAAACAAACACACCCTGCGACCATCCGCGCATTGGATTCGGGATTGTATCTCTGGTTCTCTCTGCCGACCCGACTTTCGGTGCTTTTGTGGAGCAAATTGGGGTTTGGTGTCATAGATAATCTGGGGAATAAAAATGAGAACACTTTTTTTTCTCAACTATGTTTAAGGTGTTGTTATTGGCATCTGTTATATTGGTCCCAGTGGTTGCACACGGGGGCCACAACGACATCAAGCCGAGACCACAGGGAATGTCGTGGCAAGACTGGCACATGGTAGAAGAGCATCAGCTTGACGAGTACGACCCCATAACGTTTTTCAAGCTTCATGATTTGAACGGCAATGGCGTATGGCAGGCACAAGATATCTTGAACATCTACGGGTTGGCTAGAGATACGGTGGTGGGGGACGGGTCTGGAATGGGGTCGCATGAGCACGACCATGAGGTGGTGACTGAAGAGGCCAAGACCCATGTCATTAACACCGTTTTACAACTTATTGATGAGAATAAAGATGGCAAGATCGAAGCACAGGAATGGGTGGACTATAGCAGTAGGGGAAAGGATTTACCCGACTTTGGATACGGCCAAGGACACCACCTTGATTTTGAAGACGAATATGAGCAACATCACTGGAATAAGTATCATAAGAATCAGGATCCAGAAGTATTGGTCAAACATAAAGAAGATATCGAACATGAGCTTTTACACCATGAACACGAGATTGAAGAGACACACGACGATTCACCCGATATTCGGGATGTCACAAACAACTTCCAGTCCCCTATAAAATTGCACAACTTGCCATCCAAGTTCCAAAGGTAAAGTAGCAAGTATATTAATCTATGACTATTTCACGTCTTTTGCAAGGACCCAAAAGCACACGTCCTCAACTCTTCCAAGTCGCCTTGACAACTCTTGACGTTTTTTGTTTTCAAACACGCTTCATATGCCTGAAGTTTGCCAGCACAAACACCTTGAATTTTTTGAAAAGATGGCACTGTTTTTATACATCTTGCCAAATTCGCTTGTTGTAATTCACAATCGGCGTCTTTTGTGGACATGCATTGATGAAATGCAAGAAACTGCTGCGGGCAGAATCGGGCGATATCCTCTAGTAGTATCTGATCCAAGAGTCCACTCATGAGATAGTAGTCATAGAAATGAATATTTGAACGCGAAATTTTGTCATTAGATGTTACAACTAAAGACAGTAGTAGCAGGATTAACGTGGCTCCCGGTGATATACACCTTCACTGAACATGTTTATCAGCCGTACTTTATCACAGGCAGGTCCATGACCCCGACATTCAACCCGGGAACCTCCACCACCACCAACGATATTGCTTTAGTGCAGAAATTCGGGTTAAAGAAACCAGATACCTTACATCGAGGAGATGTGATATTGTTTCGATCACCTTTGGATCCGGAGAAAATATTAACAAAACGGGTGGTGGGGGTTAGTGGAGATACCGTGAGTTGCACCAAAAAGTATCCCAAGCCTAATGCCAAAGTTCCTAGGAACCATTTATGGGTTGAAGGAGATAATGAGTTTCATTCGATTGATTCCAACAATTTTGGGGCTATAAGTCAAGCGTTGGTGATAGGCAAGGTGGTGGGGGTCGTGTGGCCATTTTCAAGGATCGGGTGTGATTTGACGGGGGGGAGGGAGGCTGTGGGACAGGGTAGGTGAGGGAAGCCACTCGGCATTTGGTGCTTCCTTCAAGCTCCTTCAAGCTTAAAGCTGCTTTGACCCAACTTGGCCACACCAGCCAACCACGGATCAACCAACCGGCTCTCCATATCTTGTAAATAGCTCCCCTTATAGTACATATTCTGCTGATGTATAGCAGTCATTTCCAGAACCATGCGGCTGTATGCTAATGTATCTTCATCTTCTCCCTTGCCATCTTTCACCCATATTCGGAGTCTGGGATCCCACTTATGCTTGTTGAACGAATTGTAATAAATTCCTTTAGGATACTCTCTTTTCAAAATATCTCTATATCCTTTGGGAACATAACTCCTTGTACCTTCAAAAATCACCGGTATAAGCTCTTGCAATTCTTCAATGATATAAAAATGATTATTTTTGCAGTTAAATATGTTTTTGCTGTTCACCAACTCTGCTCTTCGATTAAACAATCTTTTGTGCAAGTCTGATATTATGAGAGTCTGGGACCTTTCGTTATCCGTATAATCGGGATCCAATACTTGATTGAACTCAATCAGTTGTTTGGTGCTGATGGACATATGCTTTGAAGATTCTGTGAAGCTAAGGGCTGTGATATCGATGTACAATCCAGTTCTTACGTCAATGAATCGTGCATCTATTACATTATTCCCGTTGGATTTGGTTCTATCAAACACCTGGGTATTCACGTCGATAAAATACTGGCCCATGAGTCCATCATCTGCTTGAATCACGAGAGACTGGTTGTAATTCTGGGCTAGGGTAAGAAGTGATTCCATGGTGGTTTGCACGTCCACATCGTTATCCCATGGTAGGTTCATTCCGTTCCAATACCATCCCAACAAGGTCCCATGAGCTGCCCAAGTTTTTAGTCCAGTAAGTGAAGCAAATTTGAACCAAGCCCGAGTCAACTTATGGAGATGGGTGATTCTTTCGTACTCGGTATAATGAAGCTTTCTGAAAAAACGCCAATCGAAATGTCCACCACCTTTTATTTTCGGTTCATTGAAGTATTTGAACTTGGGTATTGATAGTTGGTACACCAATGAAGTGAGTAACTCGGGGTGCAAATTCTTCGGCACGAAAAGAAACTCTTCCTTGTTGATTTTGGGAATAGGTGGTGTTTGCACCCTTTTGACGGTACCACTCAAAGGAATCTTCGATACCAGGTCCTCTAGTTGAAAAACTTCCTTAGAATAGTTCAAAAAACACGGCACCAGTATATCTGATTTATAGGTAGGAACTACAATACTGGTATTCCGTAGTAAAAACACCACCCTATTTGGAATAGGTGCAGATTCCAAGTAAGCACCACCAAACAATTGCAAGTTTTCCTCTGTGGTGGTGAAATTCAACAGTCTGACTACTACGGACCTACCGTTGTCAGTGTAGCAGTATTTTGTCATGTCATCATATGGTATGTCCATGGCCTTAAAAAGACTGTAACAGTCTCCTTTCAGTGGAGGAATCGATAAGAAATCAGACCAAGTAAACGGAAGCTTCAAATCGGATAATCCATTTATACTCCGATTGATAAGTTGGATCCATGATCCAGGTACTCGACGAGGATCATTATCTCTATGTCTCTGGGGTCTTTCCTGTGTACAATCGTATAAAGCAGAAACTTGTTTGTTTGTGAGATTAAACATTTCCACATCACCAAAAGAAACGGTATCTTTTGGGGGAGGGGGACTTAAGAGAGCACAACCCAACAAAACAACCAAGATCAAAGCAGCTTTGACATTTCGTAGTAGTGCTCTGGCAATTTTAAAGCCAATCGCATTGATATACATGGGCTGAATGTGTTGCAAAACTAATTCGCACAGAACTCTTGCAGCTGTGGGGCGTATATACCTTGTGGAATACAAGATACACGAACTATGCAGAGCACATGTAAGATGAATTTTTTTGACGTTCTAAAAGAACAAATGCATTACTTGTTGCACAGCCTGTTTACGAACACCAGCAAAGCCCGGTTACTAAAAATTACCTAAACCTTAATACACTTCTTTTAACACAGTCAATTTTATGGTGCTTCTGATACACTATTTTATTAAACTCTATTACATTCTATTACACTTAATACCTACACTCTACTAACACATTAAACACATCACACCTCTCATTCCCTCACTGCCATGCAGTAGTATATAGCCCACCATATATCCTGCCACAAGAACACTGGGGCTTATGTCATATCCTTGATCAATTGAATAGCACTCAAATGCAATTTAACAAATATCTGGTCGTCCCCCGTCAATTCAACCAACGACTTGGGCTTGACAAGCGACCGTCTCAAGTAGTTCTCGTTCGTGTTATGCTTTACTTTTTCTTTATACGCTATCAATAATTCCACCTTGTTTTGAATGGAGTTTATCATCTCGCTAAGGTATCTGGTGATGACATCCCAATTCTTCATAATTTTGATCTCTTTATCCGATAGTACCATAAGACTGTACTTGCGTTCTCCTCCTCTCGCATTGACGTCTTTAATCTTGAATATTTTGCTCAAACTGTAGCCATTAATCCCGTCTCCCACAAATAACGGCTTGGATAAATTGGAGGTGGTTTCCACTGAAAGCGTCTTCATTATTAGTTTGGTAAGTGATGTATATCGTTCCTGATACGCCGGAAACTGGGTGGACACGAACTCGACGGCCGGTGCGGGACTGGTACTCTTATTTGTGCTGTTACTTCTGGTAAGCACGTTGATTTTCTCATTTGGCAATAGTAGCTTACAAGAAGCACAAGTTTGGAGTTTTGAAGTGTTTTGGAGGAGTAATTCGCCAGACTGTTTAGGACCTGACGTTATCTGTGTACATATCACACTACTAGGGCCATGAAGTTCGCAGAAATGCGATAGACAAATCATATAGTTGGTCATTGGTGTTTATTTCATTAATTTTCAGAATATTTTGTAGCTACGTACGACATTATTGCGACACGAGACATTGAGACATGAATAATTCTGGATTATTGTGAAGTCCATTACCATCAAGAATAATGGTACTGCAAATGACAGAGGTGTCATACACACAGAGAAACTGCAGAATACGAAACCTTCAAACCATTTTCATCCGAAATTTAAACTACACGAGTGAAATAACCCCGGATTATCTTGTTGACGAGTATAATGACCCCACCAGGTTAATCTCCGTTAATCAACATCGCATACTTGATAGTTTCTTTACCTTGCATTTTGAAGACGGACGGTTGTTCTATGTGAGTGAGGTGTGTCTAGAAAATATGAACCCCAATTTCAATAGCATTTCTGTTCCCAAAACAAGCAATTGGGTATCTGTTATCATCATAAAGGTATGGATTAGATATGAACAGGAGTGGGTGGTATTGGTGGAGTGGCATTTGGACTTGCAGAAGTTGGTGTGTATTGGTGAGGAAGATATCGATGGTCTTTGTGACAATTCCATTGTATTGAAACTCCATGACAGACTTTACACCGGTTCCTATAATGTTCAAGGCACGCGAGAATACACACACCCTCCCAAAATGGCGGTTACAAGCTACAACTTCGACACCATCAGGTCTATCAACAATTTGGATAAGTCGCTAAAAGAATTGAGTAGTTCTAAACGAGTTATTTCAAAAAGTATTGATAAGATTATAACGAATAAAGACATTAAGACATATGAATGGATTACAAACGAGATACACGGACTTGAGGCCAGAATATCACAAGTTTCCAAGTATCTCAGTACCCAGAGGAATGTTAATGACAGTACCATGTCAAATATTATGAACATCAAGACGCAAATCAATCAAATCATAGAGCTTCGTGACGAAAAAGTGCCTGAAGTCAAAACCAATTTTGAAACAGAAATAGAATTGGTACAAAACCAAGGACCTGGTTACTATGAGAGTCTTGAAAGCATATACCACCTGATAAAGCAATATTTCCGTGATTATGGAAGAATTTGCAGCGAAGTGATTCAAATAGATAAAGGAGATGGTCCCTTCGATATGACTATAATGGGTCTCGATTTTGCACCCAATATCAAAGAGATATTGATAAGAGTGTATAATGGCGAACATGAGATGGTCAATAGTGCCTTATCGTACATAGTTCAGCTCATAATGGTACTAATTGAACTTACAGATCTCGAGATTTACTACCCCATTGATTTCAAAGGAAACCACTCCATCATCAAAGATCTCAAGCATAATCCATACCCATTATTTTACAACCCTAAACTCACTAAAAAAGTGGACAATATGCCGATAAATGAACCATTTGAAACAGGTTTAAGTTTACTTAATAAGAATTTGCTATTATTGAGCCATCGCTTTAACGTACTTTATAGTACATACGAAAAGGAATCGTCGCTACTAAATCAAATTCCCATCGATTGCTTGGATAATTTTTTATGGAATTTGAAGTATTTGATCCTATTTATGACAAAAGAGTAAGGTATTATAATAAAGCAATGGCTGCAGCTCCCAATAAAGCACCAATTGGGGCCATCAACGACCCACTTCCATCATCGGAAGAACTGGATTTAGCAGTGGATGACGCACTTGAGTGTGTACTAGACGCATCAGCAGTGGAGGCGGAAGCCTCGGTAGCAGATCCGCTATCGGATCCACTATCAGTCTCAGCACTGCCATCATCCACAATTCTCGAGTACCAGGGTAACTCGGCAGCAAAGGTCTCCAATGCGTCCACATCAAGTCCATCTTCATCTAACAAGGTCGTGTAGGAATCATCCTTATAGGTGGCTACTTGAAGGGCAAGGGATGTTACAGCAGCAGGAATGGAGCTAGCAGTTCTTATAAATGCAGCATAGTCTTTGGTGTGATCTTTATAGTCATTAACTAAATTCGTTAAGAAATTCACCTCTGACGCATCAGCAGCATTGACAACGGAGACAGATAAAGCAGCAAGAATAAAGAACTTCATTTGTATGGGTAAATTGATGAAAAAGATAGAGACGAGTGGATTAGGCACCGTCTTTATAATGAAAAAGAGTGATCATGTAAACTTTCCTCATTAGGATATTTAATAACTTTTCCGGTCGTGTGACGGATGAAAAATATTACTTGGTGGAAAGTCATGTCATAAGAGTGGGGAAGAGACGTAGCGAACCACAAGGCTCACACGACCCCCGCCACTTGGGGGCAATGCTTTTAAGTTTTTTTGACGTGGAATTGCTTACTAAACTGGAAAAAAGAAGGTTATGTAATAATACAAAGGACAACTAACAAGAAGATTTGCGGTGTGAACGGTTAAGCAAATGGTCCTGCTGCTAAACAAAGATTTCTTCGGGTAAAATGAACTTTATAAACAGGAGTCTTTTTCGTGAAATAAGCTGTCATATGATCCCCAGTTGCAACAATTTCTCTTTTGGTCTTACCACTCTTTTTGTTGTTATTGCCACTATTTTGGGAATTTTGAGACACCTGGGCATCTTGGCCATTGGTGTCATAATTGAAGGGTTCTGGTTCCGGCCCGGAATCATTGGTATTTTTCTTAATATCCCACACTCTCACGGTATTATCGGCCCCTCCACTGACCAAGACTCCGTTATCTTTGGAAAAATCTAGGGAGTATATTGACGATCTTCCATGACCCCTCATTGTTTTTAGTCTTCGCCCACTGCCTATATCCCAAACATTTATCACACTATCTTCTCCCGCACTAGCAAGCCACCTTCCGTCTGGAGAAACGGCCATGCAGTTGATGGGTCCTGTATGCCCCATGAACACCCTCACGGCATTTCCTGTTTGCACGTCCCACATTCTGCAGGTTTTATCTGATGATCCGGTAAACACGTAATTGGAGTTAGGGTGAAACTCCACACAATCAACGTCATTTATGTGTCCAGCAAAAATTCGAAGGGGATAAATGTGATCTGTGGCCCATAATCTAGCAGTTTGGTCATGAGATGCTGTGGCGAAATAGTGTCCCAATGGTGAGAATTTCACATCCCATACCGGTTGATTGTGGCCCTTGTAGGAAACTAAACTGGTGTACGAATCCAAAGACCATAATCTCACGGTTTTATCTTCACTGCCACTAATCAAATATCTGTTATCGGGTGAGAAGGAAACCAGGTATACTGGTCCACTATGTCCGATTAATTTCCTGGTATTATCATTATTATGTTTGTCCTTTTTGAAAATAGACTTCAAAGGTTTACCATCAATACTCCAAAGTTTGATATAAGAGTCTTGGAATCCCCCAGCAACGATAGTGGAATCCTGGTTGAATTCTAAAGACGTCAAATCATTGTTGGAGTTATGAAATGTGTACATGCAAACACTAGGGCATACGGCTTGAATAGCATCCAACTTGATTTTGGATCTGGAATCTTCCACTTGTAGTATCAACTGTTTGATATCATTCGAGTCTTTCAATGGTAACGGTAAAGCATCTTTCTGGGGCGAGTCATCGTCTGGTTCGTTCATCTTCTGGAACTCATCTAAAAGCGACTTACCATTTACAGGTTCAATCTGCTCATCCTTGAGTTTCAATTCCGCTTCAATCTCTTGTTGGGTGTCTTGGTCTAAAGGATATTTTCCAAGAGAAACCGTTTGTTCATTGAACTTTTCAATCTCTTTCACCTCATCATTAGTAGATAAGCCTTCTTCTGAGTTTGCTTCACCAGGCAATTCGATCTTGTCCGGTTGAGTTATTTTGATAATTGGGTTGAGGTATTGATTTATGATTCTGATCAATATAGCCCCACCAACTGCTTCATTTTCGTGAAGAAAGTATAACAATAAATTGATGGATGTTTTAGATATGATTATGCGATACTTGTGGTTTCTGAATTTAGTAGCCATTTCATTTTCGGTTAAATGTTCTGGTAACGATAATCCACTCAACTGCCTAAGTTCTTCTCCATGGAGTATTTCATGATCTGTTTGGAACTTTTCAAAAAATTGTTTTGCAAACACAGATTGACTTTTGTTTATCAATTCCAAATAACAGTGGATAAATATTGGGTACAATAGCTTGGAAAGTTCGGGTTTATAAAGGTCAAGGGAGGTTTCAACCCATCTTCTCAACGTATTATAGCAGATTTGATATATTTCCGGGTCATTTTCCCTCTTCTTCTTCTCTTCATATTCCTTCAAGTCTCGTAACTCCTTTTCTTTTGCCAATCGGAATTCCCGATCTTTACTCTCCCGTAACTCCCGCTCGATTCTTATTTGTTTGTCCCTCAAATCCTTGAGTTCTCTTGTCACTCTATCCTGATCTTTTTTCCCCAATTCTCCCGAGAACGCTAAGGAGCTGGTACTAGGATTTGGCAAAGCAACACTGGCTGTAGGTGTATTCGAACTCTCAAGTCTCAACATCGACTCCGTCTTGTGGTACCCCTTTTTACTGAGATACTCCAACACAATACGGTTCAAATCTGCTTGGGAATATTGCGATGCTTGTGTTCCTCGTTGCTGTTGGTTTGGTTGTTTTGCTGCTGCAGTTTGATCAGATTGGGATCGTATGGCGGCAGAAGACACGCCATTCACATTATTGGAACCACCCGCATTATTGGCACCGAGCCCATTACTTCCATCTGACATGACAGAAGATGATTGATGGATTAGAATAAAGTTGTCACTGGTGTTGTAGAGTTGATTGAGTCGCACCGAAAAGTTTATGGAAAAATATTATAGGCCGTACACGACTTTACCTAGATCGAATTATAGGTTTGGCTATATCCCAAGGACCCAGAAGCTCGTTCTTATACCTATGCAAAAACACGAAATATCCCGGGAGTACAAAAACGATGACGATTTGGGTTGTGATCCACAAAAGGAGAAGCTTCAAGTCCACAAGTCGATGAAGTAGATGGTACACTACGGACACTAGCACCAATAATACCAGCCAGTGGTAAGGTTTTTGGGGGTATTGTTTTCTCAAAGAATAATCAAATAAAGGAAGCAAAACGTTGATTTGAATGGACATGAGAATAAAGCAAAATACCTGGATAGCTGAAGACAACCGAGATGCTAATACCAATGTGTTTGAAAGCGATATGTTTGTAGATACTATAGGTTTATAGTATTGTACCGTCAAGTCCATGGCATAATCATGAGCGATCAAGTTGGCCACAGTAAGTAGAAATGATATAGACCAAATTGAGTCTGAGGAAGTGGATCTAGTCAAAGATTTAAGTACCGGTGAAAGTATAGATAGCACAAATATAATCAACAAGAACAGTTTGAGGGCTCTTGAAGTGAAAGGTTTGGAGTTAAGAACCAGTTGCCACACGAGGTATCCTAACAAGGAAAATATACTGCTTATTGCAGTGGGGACCATGGGGTCCCAGTTGTAATGGTATATACCTGCAAAAAGGAGCACAAGGAGGATCAAATTGTTGACATGGAAAACTATCAAGGAGAAGTCTTGGGTGAGCTTTTTGTACGATGCTTTTGCGACTGTCTCATTTCTTCTTAGTTGGGTTAAGAACGATTCGTCTGTGTAGTTATCAGGATAGGGTTGTTTTAGATATAGCAACTTTTTCCAGCCATTTATCGATGTATTGACTGGACTTGGCAGTCGATCCATATTCCGTTCAAAGGCAGATAAGATATGTGGGGAGTTTATGTTTCGATTGTCGCGAACTGATGAATGGTAGACGTTTTCTATAAGGTTTATGGTTCATCACTTTTTGCAATACGCGAAAATGCCCTATTTTCGGATTCTTACGTCAATATTAATTTAAACTACAACATGCTTCTAATGCACCGCTTTGAAAATTTATAAGTGATTGAAAATGTACAGAAAACCTATCTTTAAAAAGAATCCTTCAACTACGTTTCGAGAGATGATTTCAAGACCGCAAAGACTCAATATTACCTGATAGTAGTTTCTTCCTGCAGAGGTCTCAGGACATGGGTTCATTCTTCAAGTTGTCTTTGCCGCATTGGGCTCTACGCAACTCAACTTCACACATGAAGAGGTGCTAGAAGAAAATGCAGCCATGGAGCCCGCTTAAAAGTAAAACACACCTATTGTAAAGGATCCTACAGACATGCAAAAAAGGATGGAGTGAAGCCACCCTTGAAGGTGAAACGTTCTTACCGCCTCAACCGCACGGCCGTGTCTCCAAGGACATCTCGATAGCAAGACCATCACGATAGCAAGGCCGTTCCATCTCAATGGCAAAGTCGTTTCATCTCCACAGCAAGGCCATCTCAACAGAGAAATGGCGTTTCCCAATGTGCAAATTTGTGGTTCATAATGTGCAAATCAGTAACTCAATCAACCACGAGGCAAGAATCACCTGCCAAATGGAATACTTTACTAAAGAGTCTGAAGTCATGAGAGAGTAGTGGTGGGTTTGCTTTAGGGATTTGGCAGACCTCGGTATATCAAGCATGCCGGCTGGGTTGCATCATGGCTGACTGGCTGCAAGTAATTTGACTACTTCCTTTTGAAGCGAAGTGGAACCTCATGCATTTATCAGAGGTCAAGATAAGATACAGATAGTGGCGGGAATGGAGATATAATCAGAGAGGTAGGAGGCGTGTGTCGTCAGAATGTACCTCGGATGGTGGAAGTGTATAAGGACTACCATTTGGCCTGATTCGGAGCCGGTTCAGCCGCTGGTTATGAGGGGATGTGACTTGTAGAAGTCGATGATTAACATGTTAAGGAGTCCCAGGGAATTGTTTGAGAAAACCACATCTAATTATATATTGAAGAGAACATTGCTGACAGACGTGAAAATGCTTAGACTTCTCCAGGTGCTTTTTCAGACATTGCCGATCAATGTTCCGGTGGGATCTACACCACCTGGACATGGGCCTATTTTATACGGGAATCGGAAAACACCAGAAAATACCCGAAGTTAAGCATGAAGAAAAATCTAAAGCTCATCAATACCCATTTAAAGTTTTCTCTTCTCGCATTCTGATTCCGGCACCATATACGGTTATCGTATCACATCCACTATTGGGCCGTATTGCATACAGAATAGATATTTATTTTACCACACTTACACCTCTGTCGCCTCGTATTCTCGACTTCCATGTACCATAAATACGCGTCCTCCAAGAATCTTTGGTGGTTGTTTCTGGTCTACTGATTTTTTCGATAACTGGACGGCTTTTGCGATTTCGGTGGGCCAAAATTTTTACTCTGTTCCATATACGTTTCTTCTTTATAATAGCAGAAAACAACGTTTTAGACAAGCAAGGGCTTCCCTCACCTCCGGTCCCGGCTCATTTCATCTTACTGTTGAAGTCACCATCTCATAAGATCACGGCAAAACCAGCAAAAATAACACTACCACAAACATCAAAAACCAAGCCCCATGTTATCTAGAGCCACTGTCCTTGACAAAGCCAACAAGGCACCCGTGTCCTTCACCACCAATATCTTGGTCGTCGGAGGTGCGTACGCCGGATTGTCTGCCATCAACACATTCATCACCCAGTATAAAACCAAGATCAAAACACTCCCCAATAGGTTCTCTTCCACCGATCTACTTTCGTTGACAATGGTGGAGCCCCGTGCAGGGTTGTTGAATGTGTTGGGAATGCCTCGTTGCATCCTAGATGCCGATTTCTCCGCCACTCAATTCATTCCTTTTGACAGACTTTCCAATTTTGAACCCGACAGGATTGTTTCCTATAACGAAGACCTCGTGGATAACTGGCACTTTCAAGCCGAGGCTAGTGAAAACCACGCCGTGGGCATTGACGTCAATTATGTGCAAGGAAAAGTGACGTATTTGGATGAACATAAGGCTCAGTATAGTCTAGTGAAGTCAGATTCCACTGATATTGATACCACACTGGCAATAATCGACTTCGATTATGTAATATTGGCCACGGGTAGAGACCGAAACTGGCCCACCACCCCCTTGGCATTCACATACGACTCATTCATCCAAGAAATGAGGCAAAGCATGGAAAGAATTGATGCTCACGACATTGTATCGATTATCGGAGGAGGGGCTGTGGGAATTGAACTAGCGGGCGACTTGAAACACTATAGGCCTGAAAAACAAGTCAATTTGATCCACCCACATTCGAACCTCCCGCCAGAGACCGGTTTAGAACCAGGATTCAAACAGTTGGCATTAGAATCGCTTCAAGAAGCAGGTGTCAATATTCTTTTAAACACACGAGTCAATGCAGCTAAAACCATTGAACTAGGCACGACTGAAGGAGATTTGGTCACGACCAGTGGTAAAACCATCAAGTCAGGCCTCAATATCTGGTGCACAACCCATCAAAATAACACCTCGTTTCTTTCTAAATATCTCAAGGAGAATTTCGTGCTCAAAAACAATAATATCAAGGTCAATGAGTATTTGCAGTTGAAAAATGACGACACAGTAGTGGAGAACTTCTTTGTCTTGGGAGACTTGGTGGATTTTCCTATTATAAAAAGTGCCGGATGGGCCTTGTACCACGGAAGACAAGTTGCGAATAATTTGACGAGTTTGCTTTTGGAACAAAAGATGGTGGAACCCCATGCCGATCTAACACAGGTTCCTACGGGAATGGTATTGGTTGCGGGTAATGGTGATCTTATTTGTCAATTGGGAGGACAACTTAGTAAGAACGTGCCTGAATATGTGGAGGAATACAGGGACTACTGTTTCGGCCGGATCAGAGCCACTCTAGATGTTTAGAAGAACCTATGTATATATGAATAGAGCTCATTTGTTCAAGGTTATCGGCATCTGTGTCATTATAAAGTAGACAAGTGTAGAGTCTCCTGTGGATATTCTCGTTTGTGTTGGGCACGCCCATTATGGCTGCAAAATATTCTCCTTATTTGTTGTGACTATAAAGAAACTACGGTTAAAGGCATGCTTTCAGAGACACTGCTCTATAATGCGTGAGGGTAGTAGTGGATATATTTAGTAGGTGTGATATATTTCGTTCGGTTGAATATGAAATACCTTTGATCCGCTTAGTTAGTACGTTGAATACAGTTTAGGCACTTTCTTAAATATTTTTATACTCTCAGTTGGTAATTATGTTTTGAACATTCAAGTTGACAGTTGAGATCCTCTTTACAGGCCTAGCTGGTACTTGAACTCTCTTACATAACATTCAAGATAAACAATTAAAGTAGGCTTAAAAAACTCTCAATAATGCCCCAAATACTCTTCCAATACACATAAGATGCTCAATTTGCTCATTGAATACTTTGTGTATTCATATAGTGCCCACTTCTTGAACTATCAGAGAAGGAAAGTTCAATGTCGCAAGTCTCACTGTCATAGAATGAGAGTTCGATAGCAAGTCTGGGTTCACAAACAAAGCATACTGCTATCTATATGCTTGCCACGTACTCACATTGCACCAAGATGTCTGGTTTGATCACATTCAGAGAACACATTCTTGGAGGAAACGGGATGTTTTTGCATCTTCGAACTGGAATCTCCCAACGCCTAGACTTTGAACTCATTTCCACGATTCTAGGAGCTTAGGCTGCACCCAGAGTGTACCAAAGTCCACCACAAAACACGGAAACTCATTAAAGGCTAACCACTCTTTCATAGCACTCCAGGCTCTATTCAACCAAAACCTCTGATAAAAGGAATAAAAATCTAACTACTTAAATAGAACTTACCTCCATTTTCATACCTATAGAGAGTCACAATCAACGACACTGTCAAGATGACCAGCAGCAAGGAAAGGTAAGCGAAAACAAGTTATCGATTCCAGGTACTTTGTTTGGTCAAAGCTCAAACAATAGAGTCCACCACCTTAGAGGCACGCTTCAATAAATGATCTATCTATCTCTTGAATTTATTGAAACACGAAGAAAGGCAATCCACAAGAAACAAAGCCGCTGCCATGTCTTCTCTTCCTCTCTTCCTCTCTTCCTCTCTTCCTCTCTTCCTCTCTTCCTCTCTTCCTCTCTTCGTTTCTACCTCTCTTCCTCTCTTCCTCTCTTCTTCTCTTATTCCTGCATTCGCGTTTGGCCAAGCCACCACCAGAAAAAGTAGATCAATCATTCACAATCACACATGAGTCCTCCAGCGCACGTGCCGCAAGAGCCCCGACACCAGGAGAAGGATTCTCTGGCAATACGGCAGCTGCAAACCCACCAAAGTTCTAGTCCGCTGTCGCAGCTGCAGGCAGAACCACAGTCTGTCTCAAACGCTGAATTACACATACATCAGTCGTTTCAAGACACATCTGTGTCCAATGGTGCTGATGCAGTGCATTCCAACGACACCAGTGCTTCTGGTATTGTCCATTCAGGTGCTGCTGCCCCTGATGGCGACATCACTACTTCCAATGCTGATAACAGTCTACAGGTTCCGGTTGCAACTCCTAAAACTAGAAGAAAAAGAGGCCTATCATTAAGAACACAATTGTTCAACAGGGGGTTGTCAACGCGGCTTGTGAACCCCAGTTTGTTTGACCTCAACACCAGACTGTCTGTCCCCAATTTCGAGATGGAAAACATGTCCCAGGTTCCTACGACTCCTACACCAGAAATCACAATCCAAGAGTCTTCCAATAAGCATTATTCGCCTTATAACCAGCTAAGCCGTCCGGTGACTAACTTTTCGTCTGACTCCATCAACAGTGATGCCAGTTCCATAGCTTTCATCACCACACGTCACAAACCCAGAGGTAAAAGTATGTTTGTGAAATTTTGGAATAGGCTAACAGGAAACGACACACTACCTCCCACGGAAAACGGCAGAGTGATCCCCTTGGCAGTCGGATCTTCCTCCAAAGAAGCATGGGGCCCCTACTATGATCCGGATCTCAAATGTTACATAGATGAACGAAACCTTGAACCATATGCATCAAACGGTATTACTTCGTCCAAGTACACCGTTTACTCGTTTCTTCCCAAACAATTGAGGGCCCAATTCTCCAAAGTGGCTAATTGTTACTTCTTATGTGTTGCCATCATGCAAATGATCCCCTCGTGGTCCACCACCGGGAAGTTTACCACTATTATTCCATTGCTGATATTTTTATCGATTTCCATGGCAAGAGAGGCTTTTGATGATTGGAAAAGACACGTTCAGGATCGGGAAGAGAACAACAGGACGTGTATCATCATAAAAGAGGATGATTTTTTTGATGCCCAGTCCATAAACACCATTTTGACCGAGAGTGTGAGTGTTATGGGGATTTCCACAAAAGGATCATCTCATGATAAAAAGGCATTAAAAGACTACAATCTAAAAGAGGTTAAATCGCGGTGGAAAGATGTCAAAGTGGGAGATATCATCAAAATCAATGAAGACGAATGGGTTCCTGCGGATGTTCTTCTTCTTTCCACCTTAAATGAAACAGAACCTGACACTGCATATATAGAGACAATGGATCTCGATGGGGAAACCAATTTAAAGTCCAGGTTTTCCCCTGCAAGGCTTTCCACCTTATCCAACGCATCAGGACTTCGAGCCTTCAATGATTTGATCACAGTTGAAGACCCAAACACTGACTTGTATAATTTCGAAGGGTTAATGAGTTTGGGCGATGAAAATATTCCTTTGGGCCCAGATAATATCATTTACAGAGGAAGTGTCTTAAGGAATACCAAGTCTGTGATTGGGTTGGTGATCTTTACTGGAGAAGAGTCGAAAATCCGAATGAATAATATTAAAAACCCACGGACCAAAGCCCCCAAATTACAAAAAAATATCAATTATATCGTTATTTTCATGGTATTTGTGGTGGCATCATTATCTGCCTTTTCCACCATGGCTCAAAAAATCTTGTACCAGCAAAATAAGGAAAAAGCCTGGTATTTATATGCGTTGGACGTGGGCACTGCTCCCACCTTGATGGGGTTCATCATCATGTATAATACATTGATTCCTTTGTCTCTTTATGTGACAATGGAGATCATCAAAGTGGGCCAATTGGTGCTTTTGCAATGTGATATTGACATGTACCATGACGAAACTAATACCCCAGCTGATGCCAAAACCGCCACGATTTTGGAGGAACTTGGCCAGGTCAATTATATTTTCAGTGATAAGACCGGCACTTTGACAGATAATAAGATGCTTTTTCGGAAATTCAGTGTGAACGGAGTAAGTTGGATCCATGATCTTGATATTGCAGCCACCGATGATATAACACCTCACAAACTGAAGGACGTTTTAAGCACATCTCCTATGTCCTTTGCAAGAGCTAGCATGGATCTCCACACCGTCACTTCTGCGTCCACCTGGAAATCGACCTCCAACCCTGCAAAACCCCAAAATTCAAGTACTTCCTTAGTGTTGTTGAAATATTTGCAAAAAAACCCCAACACTTTGTTCTCCAAGAAGGCCATATTTTTCTTATTAAGTGTGGCCTTGTGTAGTACTTGTCTACCAAGACGGGTGCAAAAAAACACCTTTGAATCCCTGAGTTCACTAGAAGAAACACAAGAAGATGAAGATATTTCGTACCAAGCAGCGTCACCCGATGAAAAAGCGTTGGTGGAAGCAGCAAGGGATTTGGGATTTGTGGTATTTGATAAGAAAAGTGATATGCTTACATTAAAAACCTTTCCAAACGGCTTTAATAATCCTCCACTATACGAACAGTATCAAATACTTGATGTGATCGAATTCCTGTCGAGCAGAAAGAAAATGTCTATTATTGTAAAGTTTCCTGATAACAGAATTGCCGTTATTTGTAAAGGTGCAGATAACGTGATCATAGAGAAGTTGAAAAACAAGGAATTGGCCAGGAGAAAAGCTAGAGAAATCACCTTGAATGCTACTGAGAGAAAACAGATGGAAGCGGATGTTATACTTCAAGAAAGGTTCTCACAAGAAGCAGAAAGAGAAATCCGAGCATCCGTGGGATCCTTGAGTTCGATTAAAAGAAGTCTTCATCTATCAGGAGACATAAGTGCCACCATGAACTCTATTGATAATCACTTGATGAGTACGGGAGAGAGCGAAGTCAATGATGTGGCCGAAAGGGCTAGAGAATCGTTGCATTTGCAGCAAGCACAAAAATACAGTCTCGAAGGGTCTGATGCAAAAGTGGGGGGAGCTGGTAGAGGCAGTAACAGTGGGGAAGATAATCCGATATTAGTTGACAGCAGACTTCTCGTGAATGAAGAGTACTTGATTGAAAAGACTTTGGAACACTTAGAAGACTTTTCCGTTGAAGGACTTAGAACCCTTTTGTACTCTTTCAAGTGGATCAGTAATTCGGAATATGAAGCATTCAGCTCCAACTACCAAAGTGCTAAAACCGCTCTAGTAGATAGAGCTAAACAGGTTGAAGAAGTAGGTGAAACCATTGAAGATGATTTGGAATTGCTCGGGGCTACAGCTATAGAAGACAAATTACAAGAAGGGGTTGCAGAAGCCATTGAAAAGCTCCGGAAAGCTGGGATTAAGATGTGGATGTTGACGGGTGATAAAAGAGAAACTGCTATCAATATTGGATATTCCTGTAGGCTCATAAAGGATTATTCAATCGTGGTGATTCTCAATATCGACGAGGGTAAAGAAGAAGTGAAAAAGAAGATTATCACCACCACTAAAAAAGTCAATGGTGGAAGTATAGCCCACAGCGTGGTTGTTATTGATGGGGCCACTTTGGGGTCCATTCAAGACGACGACAGTTTGATGCACCATTTCATTGATTTGTGCGTTGTATCGGACTCTGCTGTTTGTTGTAGAGCGTCTCCCTCACAAAAAGCTAGTATGGTGTCTGCAATCAGAGAACTCGATCAGAACGCGGTAACTTTGGCTATAGGAGACGGAGCCAACGATATTGCCATGATTCAAAGTGCTGATATTGGAGTAGGAATCACTGGCAAAGAAGGTTTACAGGCAGCCCGAGCATCTGATTACGCCATAGCTCAATTCCGGTTCTTGTTGAAGTTGTTATTGGTTAATGGAAGGTATAACTATGTCCGAACCAGTAAATTTGTCTTGTGTACTTTCTACAAAGAACTCATTTTTTACTTGACCCAGGCGTGTTATCAAAGACATACGTTATTCAGTGGATCTTCTGTTTACGAAAGCTGGTCTTTATCCATGTATAATACGTTATTCACGTCATTACCAGTATTGGTGGTGGGGATTTTCGATAGGGATTTGCAGCCAGCCACTTTACTAGCAGTTCCCGAACTTTATGCCAAAGGACGGCTTTATCAAGGCTTCAATTTGAAAATCTTTGTTTGGTGGATGGTTTTAGCAGCTTTTCAAAGTGTGGGTATATCATTCATGTCATGGCATTTATGGGCTGATACAGCCCTTAAAGATAATACCACCTTACCCTTGGGAACGCTTTTATTTGCGGCATTAGTCATCATTATCAATACCAAGTGTGTGTTTATTGAGACCCAAAACCGGTCCTGGTTATGCTTTGCTGCTTTTATTATATCTATTGGGGGTTATGCCATTTGGAATGTTATCATCATGTTGTTGTATCGAAGTTCCCCCAAAGTCATTTTTTATGTGGATTACGGTTTAAACGAATTTGGAGAAGATGCTTCTTGGTGGGCCAGCTTACTAGTGATATTCACGGTTCCGTTGCTTCTTGATGTATATATCCAAATCTTGAAGTTTATTATCAAACCCAGTGACAGTTCGCTTTTCCAGGTCATGGAGAAAGATATGGGGTTGAGAAGGATGTTTGAGCAGAAGGCTCTTGGTGAGTTGAAACAGGGCTGGACAACACCAAAAGAGCCTTCATCATGGCACAAGAAGTTTGCTAAATGGGCCAATTTTGGTAAAATCGAGTTGGGCGGTGAAATGGTGGAGCAGAGGAAACGGGCAGGAACAGAAACCAATCCCAACGAGCTTCCACCGGGAAGTGAAGGGGGTGTTATTCATAGTAGCGACTCACAGCGTTTGAAAACACCAGATTCGAAGTATGATGTGCTTCCAAGTGGAAAAAGGTACAAAAGAAAAAGAGGAAAGAGCATATTGGATAAATTCAAGCAAGAAGAGGATATAGAAGCTATTATATCGGATAGGCTTGAGAATTTGAGCAGTCCTGGTGTATAAAATGTATTATAAATATGAAATTTTGGTAGGTAAAAGATTTGTAGAGTGTTATTGGTGAATGTGTAAGATAAATAGAAGTATTTGTATATTATATTTTATTTGTAAATGTGTAGATAAAATACATTATTAGATAAAATATATTGTAGGTAAATTTATAAGTGTAGATGAAATATAGTATCGGTACATTTATTTTTATATTATTGGTAATGTGTCGTTTTGTTATAAAATATACCTTAAGTTTAAAAGTATGATAAAGTATGATATATACACCAGTAAATGTCAAGTTTAGGAATGTATACCTTTATTCAATGTATGATAAGTGTAAAATATACGTATTTAATACTATTGTATAATGTATGTGAGTACAAAATATTTTATTAGTAAAGGTATTAGTTTTGTATTAGTTTTGTATACTTTGTAAATGATAGATAAAATATAGTATCAGTAAATATTATAGTCTTGGAAGGACTCAAATCTCTGTGAACTTGAAAATAAACGTCATCAATGTCGATAACGCAATAAATCCACAAATCATATTCGGTCCGAACTGATCACCATAATTCACTGGTTTCTTTTCTCTAATCATTAATGTCCGCCAAATATACATGAAAGTTGAGTACAAAAACGTGAACATGGCAGTAATGAAAAATCCCACCGATGCAGTTAAGGATGTCTTTGACCCATAGTTTAACAAAGTGGTAGCAGTAATACTCAAAATCATTCCGATGGATAACCAGGAAAGAAGCGTTCTTTCGGCTGCAAAATAAACTTTTGGTTCAATTCTGATGGGAATACAAATTTCTTTACCTTCTGGAATCTTATCTTTGAAAGTGGTGTTCAAGTCAAAGTTAGTTCCAGGTTTGACAGTGAAACTTCTATCATCATTGAAGTAATACAAAAACCTTCCATAAACGTGAACAAACCATTTTTGTAACACATTATCGGAAGAAGTGGTTGAATAGGAGTTGGGTAATAACAAAGGAGTACTTTCATCTAAGTCATCTTCCAAAGGATTGTAGTCGTTGGAAAAATGCACCTCATTTGTGTAGCCATGGATTTCTTCCTCATCCAATTCATTACCGGAAGAAGATGTCTTCAATCGGTAGTTATCTCTATTGATACCAAACTCTTCTTGTATTTTTGGTTTTCTGATATCCACATCCATTTGTGGTAGCCAAAAAGGAATCAAATTGACAAAGTCTGGTAACAAAGAGGCACCCCCATGAATGAACTTGGAAAACTTGGGCACTGCTTCCACCAAATGACTTGCAATCAACTCTCTGATCCACAAAGGAGGTTCTTGACCTAATTGAGTTTGTAATTTGACTTCCAAAACGGCGTATGGAAATCTACAGATATCTTTCTCGGGTAATTGACTAAATGGATAATCAACCCCTATATCCATTCTTCTCCAGTTTCCGTCTGTTCTATCATGGCCATCGAAATTATCTTCTCTAACCATACTCAATTCAGTATCCAAAGAAATTCTGACCCTAGCATCTCCGGGCAATTGGAAAGCAGTTCTGTTGTAGAATGATCTCATCACGGGTCTCATTTTGTCTTTGATTACCCGATACTGCACCTCGGTTGCCAAATTCTCCAAGTTATCGATCTGCTGCTCTGATTTCTTTCCCTCTTTTCTCATTTTTTCAAATGCTTGCTTAGCAGTCAACTCTCCTTTTAAAAAGGTATTGACTTTCTTCTCTTTCAAAGCAAATCGAGCCTTGACGGATTTTTCACCTGTCCAATCTTCTCTGTGGGTTTTTCTTTCCACAAAAATCTGGTCAGATTTCATACCTCCATACCATCTTAATCTGATAGCTTCAGCTCCTTCGTCTTTTCTCAATCTTCCGTAATAAAGGTCCATGTCTTTGTTATCGAAATAAATAGAAGTAATAGCACCATCTTCTGGTTCAAATTCTTTTTCTGCATTAAATACCAACACTGGTAAATGCTTCAAAATAACCAACTTCAATTCCGTGATGTTGTCGGGGTGCACCCAATACTTTGTGGTTTGTCTAACGAAATTTTGTTGACCTCCACCAGCAGATGAGTCTCCTTTGATAGGATTACCTTTAGTTCTGACCAAGTCGTATAATTTGGATAATTTGACAATCACCGGGTCGTAATTGTCTTTGAAAAAAGGTTTGGAATTCAATCTCACCTGAAGAATAGGTCTAAGATGGAATTTTGTCAATTTGTCATGCTTTTTAACAATTTTTTGAAACCCAGTGTAATTGAGTCTGGTGAACCGAGCCAAATCGTGAACATCGGCTATAACATCTGATAATTCGTTTTCTAGTAAATCGAATTCCTCTTCATTGATGGTTTTGATCTTCTTGATGACGTTATACACTCTTTTTTCAACGTCCTTAACTCTTCTTTTCAATTCGGTATTCTTCACTTTGGTGAAGGAATACACCTTATCCAACTCAATTTCCAACTTGTTAAGAAAATCCTCCTCGAATTCGTTTGTCCAAGTCTCGTTTGTCTTCAACGTCTTTTTGATGTCATGTTTCAAGTCGTCGTAATCGATATAGTAGTAACTGTACTCTTTGATAAGGGACTTTCTTAAATGGTCACCAAATTTCATGTTTCAGTGGTTTTAGGGAGGAATGAATGGAAGCGGTGGGAAATGTTCAATAGAAAAGGATATTGAGGGTGATATCTGTCTATACCGTTGGATCTGGACACTTTTTAAAGTTTACTAACTGATACCAAGGTGAAATTGATATGTGGGATTTTTACGATGTTTAATAAATGAGATAACTGGTAGGGACACGTCGGTGAACCACGAGGGTATGTCCCGGGAGGAGCCAGGTATCTGGGCATATCAGCTGAGGAAAGGTGTCTGTAGGTTCTGTAAAGAGCGAGTGTTTCGGATTATGTGTGTGTTTTTTCATCTTTCCCTTCCTTGTGGAAATGGTGTATCACTTAGACAAGTCCACAGAATATCCCACGTGGGGTAAAGTACTCTGTAGAGTGGGCTTTGGCGGTACTTTTGCACAAACGATTCAATAATGGTGCATATTGTATAGTTTGTATAGCTTGTGGCTGCTAATTGTGACTATAATCTCTTCTCAATTATAACTATAAAATAAAAGGAACCAAGAATTATAAATGCATGTTGGCTGCAAATTCTGGGCGCATAAGAATTTGTGAAGGGTAACATGCATTATGTTTTTTACGTTCTTTTTGTCTGTGGATTTATATTGTGTATATGTCAATCCAGTTTCTGCGACTGTGAAGTGTTCTTGTATCCTAATCCATGTATTGTATTTTTTCCCTTTATTTAATTTTTTTTATACACTTTTTTATACATTATTCTTTTCTCCGAACACCGCTTCTTACTCTCCTCTTTTCAACTCGCTACCTCTTCTAAAATAACAGGTGACATGGCATCTTGTTCCTGGTTAATTCGTCCTTGGGCACAAAAACTAATAACGGAGGATGAAACCAGAGCAGAAATAATTTTCAACTTCGTTAATTATGTTAGAATTGTAATAATCACAATTAAAATAAATGGTGCTAGGATAAACACTTCAAAAACCTCCAAAAAAAGCCTCGCCTGCCCTTTTAAAGGTTGCTTCAGGGCTCTTCAACGGTAATCGGCATATGCTGCAAAAAGGAAGCATGGGTGACAACACAAATAAAAGTAGTGCACGAGTTTTTTTCACACTAAAAGCAAAAAATAAGAGGTCCTGCCCGGATTCGAACCGGGGTTAGCTGGAAATTTCGAATTAAGACTTCAAAACCAACAGTGATAACCACTACACTACAGGACCGTAGATATTTTCCAAGAACCGAATTTATCATCATCACAGTTTATTTGTAATATTCAAATACGTAAAAAACCAACATTAAAGTAGCTTCAGCATCCCGTAATCGCATGAAATCCAGAAGCTTTCCTTCAAGGTCAAGGTTGTTTTGCAATGCCAGTATTCAATGCGCCACTCTATCCAAACACTTTTCAGTTTTCAGTTTTTAACTCTTAACTCTCTCTTTCTCGCATTTTTATCCACATGTCTGACTTGACGCCAGTCTTCAACCAAGTAGTGGAAATCGTCCAGCAAGACTTGAAGGACAAAATCCACCCGGTTAAGTCCCAACCCCAAGATTTCCAAGTTCATGACTCGTTCCACAAAGAGGCTTTGGAAGTGTACCATCATGCGGTATCATTGAACGAGTTTTTGAACCACATAAAGTCCAATTATTTATCTATTGACGATGAAAAGAGCGGACTCAGCGTTGATGACAAGAACAAATTGGATGAAGACTTCCAGATCAAACTCCAAGCATTATACGAAAAGCTCAAGATTTTCCAGCATTATGAAGACAAACGACAACAGCAATATCAACCAAATACCAGTGGTTGGTTTAGCAATTATTTTGGCGACGAAGAAACTGACTCGAAAACCTTATACTTTCTCAACTTGAGTACGCACCGAACGCAGATCTTGCGTTTTGTAAACGAATGCTTGAATAATTGTAACAAGAATTTCCAGTCGTTACAAAGACAAAGAAGTCAAAGAGAACGACAATTACGGCTGCTTAATTTCCAAAACTTGGATGAAGACACGGATCTCAACTTGCTGATTGATGATGATGCTGCATATACTGTAAACGAGATGGATATTCCCCAGTTAACTCCATCTCAAGTACAAGAATTTGAATTGGAGAATAGAAATATTTTAAACCTCAAGACTAACCAGCTAAAGAAAGTGGAAAACCTTCACAGTTCCATGATTGATATTATGAATATGCAAGCAGAAATCACTTTTCAGATCGAGTCCCAGTCAAATCAGATTATGAACTTGATAGATAATCAAGACCAAATTAATTTGGATTTGACGTCTGGGAACAAGAACCTTAATACTGCCACATCTCGGAACAAAAGGGCAGCTAATATTATAGTTTACAGCTGCATAATAATGGGAATTTTACTATTGATGCTTGATTATGTAAGATAGACTTGAGATAGGACAAGCTGAGAGTAGCTGATAGGACAAGATATGACAAGATTGGATAAGATTAATAAAATTGGATAAATGGATAAGTTATGATGTTAGGATGAGATAGGACGAGATATATCAAGCGTATACGACCGTTTCTGCGACTGACACACAGTCTATGGGATCTCCACGATAGTACCGGCTCCAATGGTGGCCCCAAACCTCCGGATCACAACCTTACCGAATTTGGCATTCTTTTCATAAGTACTCATAGGCAACAATAAACCGTTATCGATCGTAAACTTGACCACGGCCTCGGAGTTTGAAATCAAGTGTTTTTTGGTCTTCCCGGCGCTGGTGTGTATAATACTTGCTAATTTACAAGATATTTTGGAATTATTCCGGAAAACAACAACTGGACTTCCCACAAGTAATGGCTTCGAAATGGTGAATAAATTCAACGAGCATACAAATGAGCTCAGGGACTTGACACTTGGATCATTAGTCACTACATAGTCCAGCGTTATATCTGTAAAGTTTTTGTCCTTCAATTGCTTTTTGCTGAAAAATAATTCAAACACTTCATCCACGTAAGCTATGTTCAGGGGAGAATCTTTGAATTTGATCTTAGTGATGGTGAGATCTTCGTTTATAGCCACTAAACCCACTGACTCACCTGTACTTATGGCTCCCGACAAAACTCTTCCTACCACACTAAACTCTTTATTATTGACATCATTGATGTCGTTAATCTGAAAGTTGAATGGTTGCAGGATAATCTCGTCCAAATTCACGGAGCTAGCATTTTCAACAAAATCCAATACCGTGGAGCTAACCCCGTTATCTAGCTTAAAGCCATTGGATTTTGTGACATTTTCTCCTGTTAATCCGCTAGCAGGAATCCAGGTTATCTCCCCTTCTTCAAATCCTACTTCATTTACCAAATATTCTGTCAATTCCGCTTTTATGATTGCGAATCTTTCCTGGGACCAATCTTCTTTGTCCATCTTGTTAATAACAACACCAATTCTCTTAATTCCGAAACTTTTGGCAATCACGATATGTTCTTTCGTTTGCCCATCATTTTGGAACCCGGCTTCGAACTCTCCCGTCGTAGAATCAATGATAAGCAACGCCGTGTCGGCTTGACACACTCCATTGATCAATTGGGGCACAAAATCTTTATGACCCGGAGCATCGATGGCAGTTAGGCGAGTTGTGTCGGTTTCGAATTCTGCTATGGCTATGTCGGTGGTAACACCTCGTGTTCTTTCTTCGCTGGTCAGATCAGTGAGCCAGGCCAAAGCAAAAGATCCCTTACCAATCTTTTCACTTTCTTTTCTTAACTTTTCAACGGTGGTCAAGTCCACGGCTTTGGTATCAAGAAGGAGCCGCCCCACCAAAGTGGATTTACCTGAATCCACATGACCGATCACCACAAACCATTTATTGGGCTTGAGTTTCGACTCTATGGCTTCTAGCTCTTGACGAATGTCAACTTTAGCCTGGGGTTTTTTCTGTTTGATTTTTTGCTCATTGATATCTAGGTTTTTGAAGTCGTCAAACGCTTTTTTGTTGGCATTCAACACTTTGTCGTCTGGACTGGGTTTGGTAAAGTTTTCGTTGATGGTTTTTGTGATTTCTATAGGAATTTCGTAGTTAGTAAATAATTTTTGACGTTTTTGGCTTCTGTGTGTGGGGCTTATATATAGCCGGGGGGTTGTGATTAGGGATGTGTTGAAGGAGACTTCAAATGCAGGGGAAAGGTCCACATCCATATCTTGTGGCAGGATTTCCGTTTTTTGTGCTTGTGGCAGGATTCTTTTCTTCTGTTCTTGTGGCACTACCTCTTCAACTTTCTGTTCTTGCGACTTCAGTACTTCCACTTCCTCTCCTGCCTTCTGCTTTTGACTTCGTGGTATTCGTGACACTCGTGGCCCAGAACCCACCTCCAACTTGTCTGATGGTGCACCCTGACTCACTGTCGCCAGTGACGTCTTAGAATAAATACCACCTCGCACGGATGTCTCTGTTAGCCTATCCAAGATCGCCACACTGTTATTGGAAGGCCCTTCTGCCCGATTCGCGCTTCTTTTCTTTGCTAATAATGATAGCTTAGACATGACACTGATGGATAATTATTTTCTCACCAAATGTCCATGTTGAGATTTACGCCAAAGACGCCTAGTGTAAATTCGCCCCTACATCAATTCGTTTGTCATTTGTGCGGCCAAATCGCCAGAAAACCTGATACATACCTTTAAGCTTATACTGGACCTTTAAATCGTCCAAACTCTGGTCCACGTCAAAGTAATTGTCATATAAACACTCTTTTATTGCCAACTCAGAAATCTTGTGTTTGAACAGGCCAAGTTTAGCGTTCAAGACCGGAAATGTGGTATGAAGCTGATCTAACTCCTCATCATCCAACATCTCTTCAGAAAAATCCGCATCACTGGCAGAGTCGTCAGAATAGTAGTCCATTGTACTGGCTATATGATTTGAAAAAGAGATTTTTATCGCATATTTTTAAAACAATTGCAACCAAGAGTTTCAATTGAGGCACATTAATTCTCTATATAAAAAGTAGACTAAAAATCTTCTACTTCCTGAATTACTCATTTCCCACCCAGATATCCCCATAATACTGGAACAAATCCACAGACTTGTCATCAAATTCGAATATCTCACCTTTTTGGGTGGTATCTTTATTGTCCTCAAAATTTCCTCCAATACTGGAGTAAGCACACCACAAATAACTGTTACAGTACTCCTTGTCCATGTGCCAGCCTTGTTTGGGCTCGCCCATGAAATTGTCTGCCCATGTTTCGAGCTTATTCTTAAACGGTGGAATAATTGCATCTTTTAACCGAATGGGGTTCTCATAGTACTCCTTCATGGCCTTGGGGTCCTTAAGGAACTTCAATCTGTTTCCTTTTTTCACTTCTTCTTTATAGTCTATCACCTCACTTTGTCCACAGAACTTGAATCCTGAATTGAACCAGATTAGAGTCTTACCGTCTTCTCCATTGATATGTCCTGGATGAGCAGAACACACTTCCCGGGACACTTTTTCTGACCCGTCCTCATTTAAGCGATCCTTCTGTGGAGTCTGTTCTCCAATGGCCGCCACAAAGTACTTGTTGAAATGGTAGTTTTCATCTCCATTGATAGCAAATCCTAACCAAAAGATCTCTTTGTCGCCATACACTCTGGTGGTGACGGGATGGAAAAAATTCAATTGGATCATGGTTAAAATAGAGTTAAAGTGCAACTGTCTGTTGATCATGACCAATCCACTCTCCATGTAATGGCCCATGCCTTGGAAAAATTCCAAATCAAGGGTTTTGCGGGTAACAATTGGAATGTCAAACATCAAATTGTCGAGTACCGAAGGAGTCATTTTTTCAAAGAATTTGGTATCTCCTATAGGTCTGAATTCCGGGGCAGTCCGGTCCTTATAGAAGTAAGCTCCTTTCGACACATAGTTCTTAAGCTTGAAGAAAAATGTGGGATTTTGCACCAAAATCGTATCAGCATCTATAAGCATAATTTCGGAAAAGGAGTTGAACAAGGTGGCCAAGAATTTGTTAGCAAATCCTCTAAATTTATCCTTATAATTGTTATGGATGGCATTGTAAGTGTTGACGAACCATATTTCTTGTCTTGGCAACCCTCCATCGTTTTGATTGAAGTAATCTGATGGAAAGTGCTTTGCCACGGGTCTGAAACTTTGGGGTAAATCCAACATCTTGTTTCGAGCAGCATTCACAATCTTTCTTTTAGACTCGTCACTTAGAGAGTCATAGTAAACGATCTGGATTGGATAATGGTTGTTGAGTGCTCTCAATAACTGCACCAACCGAACCGTATCTTCAACATGATCATCATTGATAGAAAGAACAATTCCCTTTCCATTCAACGAGTTCTTGAATTTGTTCAAAAAACAAGGTTTCCTACTAGATTTTCCAACATCAACCGTGCCAGAAAACTTCTTATTAGAGGTCTCAAACACTTCGGGGTAACTGGTGAACTTTTTCATGTCTGGAGGCGACATGTAGATATCCCCAGTCCATCTTTCGTAGATGGGATATGCAAAAGACATCCATTTGTATACTCTGGACTCAAGTTCATTGCCACTGTCAAACAATCCGATCAATTTTTCACTGGCAGTGGGTTTAAAAGCACCGTCCGCATGAATCTTCAGTTCTTTTTCAAGGAGTTCATGTACCCTTGATATCTGGTAGCTGGTATCACTGGTGACGTAGCACTTGTTGAAAATCCGCATGTGACTAAGATAGTTTGTCATCTTCTGCTCCGTAGACATGGTTTGGCTCCAGAACAAATCATACTCTTCCTTCACCACTTTATCAATCACGTCCTTGATTTTAGGTTCGTCGAAATTGACGTCTTCATATTTGAGTTTGTGCTGTGCCGCATACGCTTCTTTGACACTGTTAAAAACATTACCTTTAAAGCTTTCAAAGTCAAACTCGTACCGGTGGTCCAAGGGCAAGTCTTCGTCCGGATTAATGTTCCAGTTCTTGTCATTCATAAACAAGTTCTTGAAATACAAGTCACATCTGTCGTGGAAATCAAGGGACGCCAAAATATCGGGCAAGTTGTGATTGTGCAATATCAGGTCGTAAACAATAGAATGGCCATCAATAGATCTCTGGTCTTTTATCTTCAAGGACTTGACAATCGACTTTATACTGTCATCGTTAACGTCCACGTGTGGAGCGTCGGTTTTCTCTTTGTCACCAGTGCTGCCACTTTCGTCGTGGTAAATTGACGACACGTCAGGTTGTCCAGGATTGTGCCTTAAATGGTACGAGGAAGGCCCGTAACTGTAGAGCCATAGGTTGAGACCCACAAGCCATATGATAAGGATCCCATAAATCACTGTCTTCTTGTTGAAGCGGACGAATATCGATTTATCAAGCATTATAAATAACAGTTTTAGGGGCCACTAACTTTTAAGTTGGAAGTGTAGCTATTTTTAGGCTGAGTAATTTACTTTTGGATAACAACAATTTTTCCGGTTGCAGAAAATGAGAAGGAAATAATTGTACTGGAAAGGAGACGTTGACAGGAGACGATGATGGAAGAGATATGTTGAAGAGGAAAAAGACAAAGTACCAGAATATCCGAAGCTATGGGAGTATTAGCCACGTGCAGCTTATCTAATAGAGCCCGCGATGCTTCAAGATGAATTGCTTAGATAAATATAAATTGTGTGACTCGCACGATTGCCAGCAGTGTAAATTGTGTGACTCGCACGACAGCTGCATAGTGGCCTGCATAGCCATCTTGGTGGTAGTTCTTGGCCATGGAACCCTTCCTATCTGACCCCTTCTCTTCCTATCTGAACAACCGATCCATGATATCTCCCTTGTTCACCGCATGCATCTCAATATTCGTCAATTGCGTGGTGCTCCTAATCAACGTCTCATAACATCGTTTTCCACTCACCTTGGTGCTTTTGGATCGGTACGCTCCTTCGGTCGACGTGTCGCTGTCGTCGTCTTTGTGCCGGCGGTGATTTCGGTCACTCATGGCCGCCTCCACTTGTTGTCGGGCACTAAAAATATGACTCCAATGAGTGTGGGTAGTTTCTCTATCAGCACGCGCAACTTGGTCCTCTTGATACCCCTGTCGAAGTGACTCCACCATGTTCTTGATAATCCCGAGCTTTTCCCCGTCTTCACTGGCCTTGATATCCCGGCTGTGAATGAGCTCATTGATCCAGGTCTCTTTATTTATGTATTTTGTCACCTGTTCATCCAAATCCGTCTTGTAAATCTCGATATCCAAAGAATAGTACCGATCACTATAATTACCATATTTTGCTCTGCTGGCCTCGCTGGACTCGCTCTTAAAACCTTCAGGATAGGTCCGGAATGCTCCAATATCAATTTTGCCCAGTTTTAAACTCTTGAATGGATCTATAACTATTGCCAAATACGGGTCTTGGATTTGATTCAAACTTTGAGTACTAACGTCTATTCCACTCAACCAGCACCCATACCCTGGATGTGAGTGGTACCATCCCACAATGTTTTCATGGGGCTGCAACTGATTTTCCAGTTGCAAATAGCTTACCATGTACTCATATCCTTCAATTTGAGCATTGACTCTTGTTTCTGTTCCTTCCACCGGAATGGCAAACACATCGGTCACAATTATGCAGTTGGCACTGACTTTTCCCATGAGAGAACCCATGATTTCGATATTGCCTCCAGAAACGGCATGTTTGGCCATTTTATAGATGGCAATGGTGGAAATGTATACCTTTGTGAAGTATTTAGCATCGGATCTCCAGGGTCTGGTTTGAAGGAGATTTTGGTCTGTTTTTAGGTTTGTATAGTACTGGCTGTTTGGGGTCTCGGAGGAGGAGGCATTTGGAGGCTTGATAAGTTCAATTAGCTCGTCTAGTTTATTCATATTTTGAGACACAAATGCGATATAAGATATTAATGGATGCGAATTGCGAATTTTATTGCTACTTATACTTTTCTTTTTACCTAGTTACTTTTCTTGAATACCTGCTTACTCTTTTAATACCTAGAAACTTTTCGAATTAAGCCTAGTACCTATCATAAATTTGAGCCAAGTAACACTTCAAATGCCTTTTCAAATTTAACCCTAGGACCCTCTTAGCACCTGGTAACTTCTTGAATTCAATGCCTTTAACTCATTCCTAATATGGATACTTTTTTTCAACCGACTCGTACTTGGTGCTGTTGGTACCAAAAGACTTGAGCGAGTTTGTCATGGAATGGGTGGCTGAATCGCATTCTGTTTTCGACGAATAACTGGCAGGAGAACGAGTTCGAAAAAGCTTCGATTCCGTTTCAACTGCCTCCAATGGTGAATCTGGTTCGTCGTCAAGAATATAATAGTAATTAGAAGGAATCTCGTTGTAAAAGTTTTTCTGAGCTTTTTGCTTCCTTTTCTTAATCATATTGATGGGAGGAGGTGCCAAAAATAATCCCGTCAGAGGCCTTGCAGCCGAATCAAATCTGGCAGCCTGTTTCCATTGGTTTTTATTCTTGCCATGGAACTCCCGATACTGAACATGAATGGTTTTATCCTTCAACAACGAATGGTTTTCCGCTTCCACGGCGGTGGCTGCACTAGACTCTTCCTTATACGTGATGAAAGCAAAGTTGTTGTATTTGCCATTGACAGGGGCTCTCTTAATATATTCCAAATGGGTGATTTTCCCGTGTCTGGAGAATCTCTCTCTCAACTCCTCTTCTACAACTGAACCATTCAATTGCCCCACGAAAACAGAAAACTTGTCAAAGGAGCTACTTTTTGGCTGTTTGTCCACCGAAGTGGATGCAGCACTACTTCTTTCGATATTCTGCGCCCATTCCACCACATACTCAGACTCATTGGAAAGGTTAGCAAATGATCTTATTGCATCGTCTCGATACACAAACTTTATAAACCAACATTGGGATTCCAGATCCTTATCGGCGTTGATTTCACCGGAAAAATCAGAACTAAGAATCTGTTCAATCGACCCAAAGTTTCGAAACTGATAAACAACCTGGTAACTAGTAACAGGAGCACCAAAATTAACAAATAAGGTTCGATTCACTTTTGCAGCCTCACACCTCAATCTTCTACCATCCAAAATGGAATTGTGGCCCTCTTCAATAGCTTTTTGACAATCTTCATCATTTGTGTACTGAACAAAGGCATATGGACGGTTGGCAGGGTCTCTCAATACCTTAATGGTAGTAACTTGGCCAAATCTCGTGAAGTGATTGGTAACTGATACACATAACTCGTCATCGGTTCGATGGGCACACAAACTTGCCACAAACATGCAAGAAGAGGGCTTGGATCTAACGGGATCGATATTTTCTTTATTATCGAACACTTTTTTGTTGCTGAACACCCCCTTTTGCTCTGGTTCAATTTCTGTGGTTTGTTGCATTCCGCTGCCTTTCTCGATAATATCAACAGCATGAGATTCTAAAGACATCCTTACACCAGAGGGGACACAGGAAGCCACAGGTACATGATCCCAAGGGTTCTTCCCTTCTGTATTTGCAAAACTCTTGTGTTCTGCCATTATAGTGGTACTTGTATTAAAATACTTTTTTGTTTCTGTGACTGCAAAAAAGTATCCCCCGAAAAAGTGAGATATATTATCTATCGATTACATGTTACTTTCAAGTAAGGTCAGCAGAATTTCACAATATGTGCTTGGAATCGTGTCCGTGGCTCTTAGCACGGTTCTTTTAAACAGCAACAAATCAATTATCACTTCTGTACAAGAATTGAACCAATTAACCGGTCGTCTGTTGAATGTTTCGACTCCCAATACTGCTAACATTCTATCCACCTCAAGTGGGGCATTAACGCTTTTCGACAAAACCGGAGTGTACGTGACCACGAAGATGAGTAGTGTGTCACTCGTATACAAACGTTCGTATGGTACTTCGGGAGTCGGCGGATTTAAAATGCCGTTTAAGACCATGTCATATTTAGGTGGTTTATTAGGGAGTGAATTGGCAGAGAATTCCATGTGGTTTGGTACCATGAGTTTGAATATGATCAAGAATGGAGACACCTCGTGTGGTGATATCCCCCAACTCTTGCAGAAGTACAATCTTACGTCCGACGAAATGGGAGATTTGACGACTTTCTTCGGTGATGCTAAGCTGAAGGTGTTGGGGGAGGAGATTGACACCACCACTAAAAAAAACGAACTTTTGCTTAAATTGTCACAGAACTGCACTATGAATAAAGGGGGCATCGCAATTTGTGTGTTGAATTTCTGGTTGTACGTCTTGACCAGTGGAATGGTGGTGAGTTCTTTGATTAGTTTCCGGCAGCAGTACCAAGAAGCAGAGGGACTGATGGAATTTCGTTACCATGATCCTTTTTGTATGCCTGTGATTGTGACAGAGAAAAGGAAATATGGAGAGCTGGTGGTAGCAGAGGATTAGGTAGATATATCAACTAAAGAAGAAGAATATAAATAAAATTGCGACCAAATTTGGCTGCAAATTCATACCGTTGGATACTTGCAACGGAGCCATGGAGAGACAGACCAGAACCGATACCGTAGTTGTGACCGCAGGGGAAGTGAAAGTGACAGTTGGGGCCGTGACGGTGAGCACAGGAGCGATATTGGTGACAGGTGGAGGATTAACGGTAACAGTTTGTGGCAGAGCTGTGGGTGTGTTGCCTGGAGAAGCCAGTGTGGAGGGACACCCAACAGTGTAAACACTTTTGATGGTGGTGTGTTTCTCGAAAACATAGTAGAAGGTGTTCAAACTGGGCTCCAATGAGTCTGCAACAGATGTGGTGTAAATGGAGATAGGAATGACGTTGGTCGAGGTGCTAAAGATGACGGAAGTGGTGGTGGTGTTGCGGAAGTTGAAGGTGGTTGGAGCGGAGTTAAGGGTGCCTAAGGTTAGGTAGGAAGTGGAGGTGCCGATGTGGGTTGTTCTGTGAGGGAGCAACTGGGTAAGGACGGAGGTACTGGTGGACAAGGATGTTCTGGTGGTGGTGGAAGTGGCGTAGCAGGTGGGGGTGGGAGGAGTGTAGGTTGGGACTGGGGTGGGCGTTGTCGGAGTTGTAGCAGTTCTTTCAGTCGTAGCAGTTAGTTCAGTCGTAGCAGTTAGTTCAGTCGTAGCAGTTCTTTCAGTCGTAGCAGTTCTTTCAGTCGTAGCAGTTAGTTCAGTCGTAGCAGTTAGTTCAGTCGAAGCAGTTTCGGTTCCCCCAACGCTTGTGGGTGTAAATGTAGCAGCCCCTGGGTTGAAAATAGATGGAAACATGGTGTCAGTAGTAGCAGTGGTTACTAATACACAACCAGGACAATTGTCAAAATCAGGGTTGATCTATCATATTAGCATCAGTGTCAAAAGTTACCCAAAAGCGGTACAAAAAGGGCTTAAAAGCCCAAATGTGTAATGGGGTCGTGGTATACATACTCTGTCGGCATTTAAGACCATAAAGCAGAAACATAATAATAAAAGGACTTGATAAATCATGGTAGTAAAAATGCTGCAAAAAAAATTGGAAAATAATTGAAGAAATACATCACTTTAAATACGAAATATTAGGCTCACAAGTGATGTATCGCATTGAACATGAGAAAATACGCACAAGTGTTGAATATTGTTATCCTGCCCAGAAGATGTGTCACTCTACTCAAAAGACCTGTATAGTTTGTACCCGTAGCAGTATATTTGTAGCAGCTATTTAAAATGTAGCAGTCTATTTAAAATGTAGCAGTATATTTGTAGCAGTCTCTTTAAAATGTAGCAGTCTATTTAAAATGTAGCCGTCTCTTTATAATGTAGCAGCATATTTGGACAGGAGTAGGGGAATAGTAGCAGTCTATCTGAACCTGTAATACGGATTGAAACGATATTCGATTGAGTTTCAAAACTAACAAAAAACACCCATACACCCATACACTTAAATTTTTTCCGCTTCTCGTTATAAAACAAAACTTACTTTTTCAAAAACCAAACACCCCGCCAGGCCACTAATCCCCAAGATCCACCCCGCTTAAAAGGTAATCTGCGAAAATAACATGATTCTTGCATGAAAAACCATCATTGGCATATCTAATCGCTGCATGAGGTACTTGGTGCATTCACACCCATACACCAGACCCATACACCAAAATCTCAATGCCCCATCACAACTCTACACACCTCTCGAGTCCCTCTGTCACTCTCTTAACTTCCCCTACACCTTCCCCTACGCCTTCCCCTCTCATTTACGCCCTTAAAACTACCAACAACTGCAAATCGCTGGCTATTTGGCAATCCTCTTCGCTTAAACATTCCCCATACTTGAATTTCTTTTTCTCCCGCATTTGCGTTTAAGCATCCCCAGAAAATCGGTACGGACACTGCACGTAAAATGGCCATGTTGGTGCTGATGTCATGCCCAGACGACAACAGTGGCATATGGGGCATACAGACAATCACCAGATGCCTCAAGAGTATTTTTAAAGAGCCACAAAAACAAAACCTTCCGTGTAGGGCCCCAAAAACACCATCGTGTCGCCCCACTTTTTTAAGGATTGACTTTTGTCGTCGAATCTGTTCTATTGTGGCAAAGATCCCCAGAAATCGTATAGTTTATACCGCGACCTACAGCGACCACCCTCAAAAAAAATCCTCAAAAAAAACATGTCAAAAAAATTACATCTCCACCTTTTCAAATTTTTACCTAACCAGTTGTATTTTGTTGACTTTGGGTTGCTGAAGCTAGTTTTTGGTACTTAAATCAAAAGACCATCCATTTTGAATAAAAAGTCCCTTTAGGTTTGCTTTTTTCCCCAGAATCCACCCATAATTCACTAGTCATCATGTCCGTGAAACAAGACGTCTCCATAGAAAACAACATGACCCAGAACGAAAATCTCGCCAAACGAGACCCGAACTCCAGACCCTATAAATGCCCCATGTGTGATAAGGCCTTCCATCGGTTAGAACATCAGACCAGACATATCAGAACTCATACAGGAGAGAAACCTCACAGTTGCAATTTCCCCGGTTGCTTCAAGAAGTTTTCCCGGTCGGATGAGCTAACCCGACATTTAAGAATCCATACGAACCCTAACAGTAGGAGGAACAAGAATCTTTCAAGAAAAAAGGGCTTCGATAATGATAGTCTGATGTTGGAGGATGATTCGGATACAGTTGAATCTCATGTGTCCAGTGCTAGGCCGGGAAAATCAATTATAAAGCCTAACACCAGTCCTACTTTGCACCATGGGTACCCGCCACAATTCCAACAATACTCCTCGCAATATTTATCCCCCACGTCGTCATCCGCTTCTCATGATGTTTTAAACACAGGTGTCAAATCCGAGTCGTCATTCGATGATTTATCAAGGCAGAAATCCAGTGACGAGGATTCCGTGTCCCATTCCAACTCCTCCATTGAATTGCACAAAATTACAAAACCTGTTTCCAACAACTCCACTATGAATATCGACATTTTAGCGTCGGCTGCTTCTCAAGAATTGAACAACTTGAACTCCAAATCTTTACCGTCTTTAACAGAGTACTTCAAGGGGTCCAATGTCTCCAATTCCTTTTCCACCAATAACCTTCAGTACCTTTCGAATTTGGCCATCAACCACCACCAGAAACCAAAACTCACCACTCTTTCTACATTGAAAAGAATGACTCCATTAGACATTCCCAACTCCAAATCAAATACTCATTTAGACCATCAAAATGGCCTACAGCAGTCGGATTTGGACTATGTCAAGCAGAGATTGAAGAAATCAAGACCAAATTCCCCCACATTATCCACAAAAAACTTCACTTTACCAAATTCACCGGTGTTGGGGTTAAGTTCTGCTACTACTCCTATACTATCGGCAAATAATAGTTCCACCAACTTGAACTCTTATTTTGCCAACCACCTCCACCACCAGTCGCTGCAACAGCTGCATAACCTGCAATATGCGCACCAAATGCAGACCCCGGTGCCAAAAGTGGCTACCACCGTGTCACAAGCGGGTTCCTCCCAGAATTCGAGTCTTGATGAAGAAGAGACGCATTTACCTAGTATAAGGTCGTTGAAGTTGGACTTACCGACGAATCTATCAATAAATCCGCGTTAATGTATGTATTATAGGAATGTATATTATGGACCTATAAGAGAAGAAGCACAATAAAAGACTTCTTGGAGAGACTAAGACTTGGAGTTGAAAGTTACCCGGAACAAAATAGGTATACTTTTTGACTTCCTATTTTGGAAATGTGTCACATGTACGCGCGCATTGGCTTTCTTCTCCACAAAACATGTGAATTATCCAGCCGTGGAAGTATAAATACAAGTTCGAATAAAATAAACAAAATACACCATAAAATACACTTTGGATAAAAAACACGTAACACGCGCAACATGTCTGAAGCAGAAGAATTGGCACATGCCCTTGCCGGCGCTGGTGGAGGCGCCTTGTCCATGATTGTAACATACCCCTTGGTAACGTTATCCACATTGGCCCAAACCACCAAAAAGGTTAAGAATGAGGACGACACTAAACAAGTATCCAGGTTCGATTCTGCAGCCCAGATTATAAAGCAGAAAGGCGTTTTGGGGTTATACTCCGGATTGGAGTCGGCTTTGTACGGCATAACCTTGACCAACTTCATTTACTATTATTTTTATGAATTGACTAGTAACGTGTTTTTAAGGGCCAATTCCTTGACTGCTAGAAAGGGAAAGGGACTATCCACATCACAATCAATTATTACAGGCGCCATTGCGGGAGCTATCACATGTGTGGGGTCCAACCCGTTTTGGGTGGCTAATACTAGAACCATGACTGCCAGTAAGAGTGACAAAAAGAGTGGATCCACCTTTAAAACCTTGATTGAAATTATCGAGAATGATGGTGTGAAGGCCTTGTTTTCGGGAGTGTTGCCAGCTTTGGTGTTGGTACTAAACCCCATTATTCAATATACTATCTTTGAACAAATCAAAAACTTGATTATCTCCAAAAAGGGAGTGAATGGATTCACTCCCATCAAGGCCTTTTTCATTGGAGCCCTTGGAAAGTTGATTGCCACGTCCTTAACCTACCCATACATCACTTTGAAGGCTCGGATGCATATAAAAAAGAAGAAAGTTGCCGAAGCAGGAGAGGAGGTGAAGCTCTCGATGGTGCAGGAGATAAAAAAGATTTTGAGGGAGGAAGGCTTGGACGGGTTATATGGAGGGTTAGAGGTGAAGTTGGCGCAGTCAATTTCCACTGCTGCGTTTTTGTTTTATTTCAAGGAAGAGTTGTTGACGGGTTCGATCAAGTTGGTGGAGATCATAAGGTTGTTGAAGTGGAGGAAGACAGCAGCCTGATGCTATTTGATATCTGCTAATATGTACTGTCTGAATTTTAGAGCGTCCAATATGGTTACTTTGTAAATATCTGATTCTATTATGTGATTTGTGAATATTGTTATGTGGATATGTGAGTATCTGATTATGAAGATGTGAAAATGTGATTACGTGAATATGTGATTTCGTGAATATTTGAATATGTGAATATGTGAACATTTCAATACGTGGGGTCGGGATTCTCTAGACATTCAAATGTATCCATCCCTACATCAATATCTCTGGACATTTCAGTCGAACATTCAAACATCTAGGGTGTAAAAATCTAAAGAGTTAAAAAATACAAATATCTCCATCATTATATCTAAACATCTGAATATTTACATCTTAAATACCTAAACATCAAAGTGAATGTCTAAAATCTAAAACTGCATATATCTAGAATAACCCATTAGAACAATAATACACCCAAAATTAGTGAGTAGTAATCTCAGCATATACAACACTAGCATTACCCAGATTTTAAACCTTTAACTGATACTTAATACTTCATTTTGACATCAAAGGATTGATATTATGCAAGTATGTTATGTAATAAATCAGACAGTGAATGATTCACGTGCCTCATTTCGCCGTATGTCGCCGAAATTTGCCAACAACTCAAATAGCAAATTAGCAAATAACATGATAAACGCCTTCAAACCGTATCTCCCTGTGCTCTCCTTAGCAGTAGAGTCACTACCACAATATTCAGTAGAATCACTTACGCGTGACGTGGACATAAAACCATTACACAGCCACAATGACTACTGGCGGCCTGTGCCATTTTATGATGCATTAAGCCACGGTTTTCAAAGCATTGAAAGCGATATCTGGAAATTCGAGAAAGATTATACAGTGGAAACCACTACCGGAACCACCCGGTTCAGAGAAAATGAGATTTATGTGGGTCACAACCAGGTGTTTTTAAAGCCTAACGAAACATTAGATTCTTTGTATTTGGACCCCATCTTTGATTTATTGGACAGTGTCAACCCTCGAATCTCCAACCTTGACACTGGGGTGAAACATGGGATATATTACAATTCACCGGAGACTAGTTTGTATTTGTGGATGGATATAAAGCTTGATGGAGACCACACCTATACCTCCATTGAAAAGTCGCTTCTGAGATTTATTGATAAAGACTACTTGAGTTATTACGACTTGCAACAAGATAAGCTTGTAGAGAAACCAGTGGTGGTGATACTAACGGGCAATTTACCGTCTGTGGATAATATCAAGAAATCCGGCAAGATATATACGTTTGTGGATGCTCCATTGCACAAATTGTTTGAATTATCAGAAACAGAGTTGGAGGAGTACTCTAAGATCAGCAGGGTTGCGTCAGGAGCCATGTTTCAAGTGTTGAACCATACAGACTATTTGCGACAGGAGTTCACATCAGAGGATAAGACCAAGCTTGAGAAGGTAATTACGTTGGCTCATAAGTACGATTTGAAGACCCGAATTTGGGGTGGTGTTGATTGGCCCAAAAGTTTGGTGTACAAACAGAATATGGACCTTTTTGGGATGGGATGTGACTTGATTAACACCAACGACTTACGGCTTGGGATAGAGATGGTGTGAATGACGGAGTATGGGATTTGGTGCTATTTGGAATTAGGTTTACTTGATTTTTTAAATTGTGATTGATTAATTTGATTTTTGACTTGTCTTCTCGATTGTCAAACATAAAATAGAGGTCATTGGTCGTGTGATGGCAGCAGTACTAAATCCACTCAAGTAAGATCTTTCTAGATAAATTCCTGGTATTCCAACTGACGACGACCTATTACGGTGAAGCTTTAATACACCAGATTATAAGCGCAAAAGAAGCCAACTTTTGGTCTTTTATCATTCTATACTTGTAGATATATATGAGTACTGCTGAAACTACAAAATCCCCCAAAAAATGTTTTCACCCCAGAACAGGACCCTTTACTACCTGTAGACTGGTAGAGGCGTCGGTTTTGACAGTTTGCAGTCTAAAATTCTGATTTACGAAATATTCGTTGAATTGTTTCTTCGCCAAGCTTAAAATGAACCAAAAAGTTCAAGGTGTTAGCTAGCTCAGTGAAGTGCCTAAAAGCGCATACAGTCAGCCTTCAAAGATCCTGA